>VYXB01010749.1:186316-452941 GCA_013397135.1 Pachyramphus minor | reverse complement strand
CTTTTTTTTTTTTTTTTTTTTTTTTTTTTTTTTTTGGTGGTGGCCCAGTGTCATGTTCAATCCCTTCAAAATGTAGAGTTTTCCTATGATCAGATGTGCTGTGTTCTACCATTTTGGTATCTTCTGCTACACCGAGATGCACCATTAGTAAGGTCTGACTAAGTGTTGTGTGCCTTACATCACTAATAATATTTGAATAAACATTGTGTGTTTGTCAATGTTCATTTAACTCCAAAATCTCTATTGATCATGGGAGTGTTTGCATTGATGCCTATGGATTTTTTTGATTTTTAGCTTTATGTAGACTTTAGAAGTAGCTGTAGTTAGCTCACTCTTTAGCACAGTAGTTTACACACTTACCCAACCCTATTACACCATTTAATATCTAACTTTCTGAATTCCTTAACTTGTTTAGACTTTCCTCAAGGAAGACCTTCCTTCTATTTAAGAACATTTGCCCCCTAGACCTGAACAAGATACACCATAGTCAAAACATCCTTCAAAACCCAGAACTTTAGAGGGGCTCCAAGGACTGGAAGTGCTGTGATGAAGAGGAAGATGAGGAAGAGAGTGTCCCCGAGCCCCCTACCTCAATTTCCAGAGGGGTGTGCTGGGAAGAGGATCTGAGGGGCGGATAAATCTGGGATTGGATGGAATAATACCTTAAATTGTGGAACCCCCTGGCCACGTGAGCGTGCACGTCTCAGTATCCCAGTGGGGGAAGGCCTTATATTAAAACTGCTATATCATCTTTTCTCTATTAAATTTGCCTGGTGAGTCTATTTCTTGGCTCCCTCATGATTCTTTCAGGCAACAGTATCAATTTTGTACTGTTTGGGATAGCTATCTTAGGAGACTGTATTTCTCAAATCTGATTGTGAAAGATTATATGAACGTAAGGGTGTCTGTTTCTGTACATGTGCTACTTATGTACTCTGAATAAACTCCTGAATGCTACAGGGAATGCACAGAGCAAAGCCACTTTTGGCCGTTGGCCGAGAACTCTGGTTACCGCTTTACTTTTTTCCCCACCAGCAGTAAGATAACAAAATGAAACAAACCCAAGAACTGTTCAAGCAGGAGTTATAATTTGAAATAGAAAGAGCTGGGGAGGCTTTCTGGTCTGTGTCATGCAGAGGCTTAGGCTAGAACATTATAGTAGTTCCTCTGGTCTTCAATATTGGTTTGAAGTTAGGATTATGCTGTTCTGAGGATGAATTGCAGCCTAGAGAGGGAACATACAAATGTTTCTGATTGTGGTGGAGATAAGAGTAATTGAAATCATGCTATGGAGCAAGATACAGAGAACTCAGAACTTTGGTTTTGGCATTTGTAATATCTGATGGGGGCCATTTTTCCTCCTGCCAGCACTTTGATGGTTCTGTCATTTGGTACTTTAAAGGGTTTTGAAAAATACCAGTTTTTGTGTAAGAGATTTTTGGGGTGGCGTTTCCTCCCTGCTGTGCCTTTCCTTCATCTATGTTGACTGTTTTTCCTGGAGGTGTTAGTGACAACTCCAGCAAGGAGACCTCTTGGCAAGGACACTTGACACAGAGCAGGTGCAAGGCCCCTGTTTAACTGGTTACTGTGAGTGCATTTCCGGGGCCCTGGCATAGGTACTTTGCAGCTGAAAATGAGTGGATGATGGAGTAAAGAATTCATCTGGAGGCAGGTAACTAGGGTGATTAGTCAGCATGACAATGAGTTCCTGACATTGATATGTTTATATCCTTGTGGTATAAAATAATGACAAGTAAGGATATTTCTTATTAGTCAGTAATCTGGCTTAAGAAATCAAAATAAATTAAGAGTAGCTAACTCTTAAGATGAACTTTGGATGATTGATAAAACCAACATTAATCACAGCCTCTGGGGTGCATTTTTATGTATTTGCTTGAAGAGAGAAATAAGCAGCTTAATTTTGAGAGCAGGCCAGCTGCTGTGCTATGCTCAGTCAGGATGGTGGGCTCCTAAATCTCCTATATCTGAGTGGCCAGGCATGTGAGGCTGGCTGCTTTTGGGGAGCATGGCCAGTGGCTTCAATAAATGGCAGTAGGAACCCAGTCTCACTTCTTTGTGTGTTGCTGAAAAGGAAGATCCAGTCCTGTAGTCAATGGGAGATAAAAAAAACCCTGTCCCACCCATGGCAGCCCAGCCACACCACTGCCCTGCACCCTCACCCACCAGGGCATCGCTGTCTGGCTCAAAGCAGAGTGCCTGGAGAGAGCTCTGTGTGGTCCTGCCCATGGCCCCCAAACGGGCCTTGCATCTGGTTCCTTTCTTGCCTTGTCCAGGGCTGTTCATGGAACCTGTGACTGAGGTCTGCCTATTGTCCCAGACCCAGGACCTGCTGCTGAGGGCTGAGGGGGCTCCTGTCTCACCTTGCCCTGGTGAGCAGCTGGCACTTTGCTGCTCCCTGACACTGGGTGACTCGGGTGCCTGAAGATACCATGTGTCTGTCAGTACTTTCTTGAGGAATCAGGTCCTGGAAACAGTGTTTGACTTGCCTAGTTATTTAGGGTGTTAGCTCTACAGGAGAAATAATGTTAGTATTTATGGTAGCTTGTGACATAAAATATCTCTTTGATATCTTTCTTGCAGAGCATAATAAAACTGCTATGCTGGCCTAAGACCTTTGAAAATATAATAACTGGTTTTCTGTAGAGTGGGGTCTGAAACATGTGGTGCATCTGCCATTTCTTCTGACAGACCTGGAGCACTTCAGACAACTTTTGCAAGACTGGCAAGACAGAAAAAGCTGGGATTTTCATTTCAATGTTTCAACATTCAACATTACTGAATGTTTCTTTACAAACCTGAAATGTGCTGGTGGTATGAGAAGTCTTGCTACAAATCTAAGTGCAATACAATGAATTGTACCAGCCAGGTCAGCCAGCTTACAGTCTCTCACTTAAAACACAGTCTTACAACAGTCTTACATATAAAAACACATACATGTCACAATGCTTTTCTTTGCAACAGGAAGAGAGAACGTGGCAGTGCAAAAGCTTGGTGGTAGAGGCAGTGGAACCAGTGGTTTGGTTTGTCATCGTGTTGCAAGACTGTTTCAAAGGTGCTGGAACAAGTCTGGGAATGGTTTGGAATTGTTCAAGTATATGAAAGTGCAGAGAAACTATGATCTTGCAAAATATCTCAGCTGGTGAAAAGCTTATTTTTCTTTTCTTATGGCAATTTTAAAATTAGGGAGGAATTGTAGAAATCCATTTTATTCATGTTGCCCATGTTAACACAACATTTCAACCTTCTGTGAAGTCTCCTGTATGCATCTCCTGAAAGGGGAAAAGAAGGAATGGCTGTATTAGTGTGTTGCAGAAAAATGGGAAACTAAATTGATGAAAGTCAATAGTGCAAGTTCTGTATACCAGAGAAGTACACAAGCCACATAATTTCTGCAAGCAACACATTTTGATTCCTATCTGGATGTTCTTTGGAGTTTGTGGATCCTTTTTTTTGTTCGTTTCATGTTGTCTTGTTGAAAAAGGAAGATGTTTGTTCTGATGGGTGCACAGATTCAAAAGTCAGCAGTACTTAGCGGTGCTGTCTCACATTAGAGCAGGTTAGTCTTGGTTGCAACCTTAACTGAGACTCAGCTTCTCTGCTCTGAATTCTGTGGGGTGTTACCCTGGCGTTTGCCTAGTGCAGAAGTTCATGCTTCTGTCTGAGTTACAGGACGGATTTGACACAAAAAAGCAGAAGGTTGGAGAGGTGCAGTGTTCAGCAGAAAGGCATGTGAGCAGGGGACTTAAAACTGAGGTCTGAGAGGATATAGGGAAGCACAGTAGTAGTGACCTGAGCTGGCTCTGGCTTGCTTAGGGGAGAGCAGGGCAACTTATGCTAGTTGGGGTGTGAAAAACAGGATGATGGTTCACATAGTTAAGTCAAATTGCCCATAGACAGGAACCACACTGAAAGTTATGGGAATCCAATTGTGTGGCTGTAGTAGAGGGTGATTACTAGAAAAGAGATAGGTGATGTGCATCAGGTACATCGTAGGTTAGGAGGTTTCTGAATTTCTGCAGCTGAGAAAGGTGATCACGTGGGCTTTACTTTCTCACATAAATAAAAAACAGAGATGTTTTCAAGGTGTTTGTAAAGTCTGGTCTTCCAAAGGAGAGTCTTAGGGTACAAAAGATGCTAAATATGGAAAGTGCTGAGAAATGTGAGTTTTGAGGAAAGTAGTCATGATATCATTTAACTGCCTATACCACATTGCCTTCCTGCTTCCCTCTTTGTCAGAGTACTGGTTTATATTGCCATCTGTTCTGTATTAGTCCTGCTTGTAGATGGTATTTTTATTTTTATGCCTTCTTATGCTTGCTTCCAAACACCCATCCTTCTGTCCTGATCTGTGCAAGACAGATAGGCACATCCAACCTACTGTGTTCCTCCTTAGTGCTTAAAAGGCCTTAGGCTTGATCTAAGCTGAGATAATTTTTCTCCCAGATAAATAAATTAAAGGGTACATGTGATGAAATAATGATGTAAATATAAGATACCCTAATCTAATAGAGCCACTAAATCTGCTTCATCAATTATTTACTAGGAGATCATGAATATGCATGGAATGTATTGAAGTCTCACCTGAGTTTCTGCCTAAATTTTTCCTAACATAAATATTTAGGCAGAAAACTGAAGTGGTCTGAAGGGCTATGTTGGTTGGCAGGCTTTTTTCTTTAGGGCATGGGAAAATTATGTGGCCTAATTATTACTCCTGTAACTGTATTTTAGCTCCAATACTTCTTCATAAATTTGCCATGCTAACTTAGGCAAATAAATGAACTCAAATGAAACTTATTGAAAGCTAAGTCTGTGTCATTAATTGCATGATGTTTCATATCCTTGGAACAAGCATACTTACTGTAAAAGAATCTGCCTGCAAGGACAGCTGTCCTTGCAAAGTTATGGTTTATAAATCAGATCTAGGTATTTATGCTGATAGTCAGTTTTGTTCTTCTCTTGTTGTGCATAGTTATTTGTTTGGGGTTTTTTTCTCTCCCTGAATAATACCATTATGGAACCTTTCCTAATCTCAATATGAACATTTGAAGTGTTTACAACCTGAGAGTCCTTGTCTGGTACTAATTAATGTAGATTTTTGAAATAAAATGATGAAATGCTACAATTTACTGTGTGCAGAGAAACAATGTGAGTGTGAGTAGAAGTAAGTGAATTCTGGAAGTAACTCCTTTCAAACACTGATATACACACCCAGGTGTATTGATCTGTGTTAATGTGATTATCTCCAGACAGTGTCTAAGTACTGCAGATCCCTTCTGTGAAATCTATTTTTCTTAGTTGGGGGAGCAGATGAGACAGCTCTTGTTCTTACAGTCAGTGCCTTGTTCCAGAGATGGGGCTGCACTGTTTTCTGCCAGCTTGCTGCGTGCATTTCATGTGCTTCTCCAGGATGCCCAAGCGTGGTTTGAGCTGGTTAGTGCCAGGTTGGGAGTACAGGGTTGCTTCTTTCTTTCTTGACTTGCTGCTGCCTTCTTTTGCACTGACTTTGTGCTCTTTGCCAAGGTCCTCCATAGCTTTAGATGTTATAGCTCCTTCCTCATTCAGTATTGAGAATGTTGCCTTCTCCCTGTTACCCTTTTAAAAAAGGATCTTAGTAATTTTGCTCTCATGCCAGGGAAGAAATCCTAGCAAATATCTTTAAATGTATCTGTTTCCCTCATTATTAGGTCTCTTTTACCTTAGGGCCTGAATACATCTTGACTGGACTGCTCATGGTCCAAGACGTTTCTCTTCCATTCCCAGAAGAGATGCATCAGCACGAGAGGAAAGAGCACAGGAAGGCCAGGAACAAGGGGCCAGGCCTGTGGCTGGGGATGGGATTTAACTAACCAATTTCCCCTCTTGCCCCAACAGAAGGGCCCAAGGAACCACAGCCAAGGATCACAATTCCTTATGCTGATGGATGGAATCTCACTGCTTTCCTGGCTGTCTTGTCTGTATCCACGCATTCTTGTGTACTGCAAATATAATTACTTAGTCTTTGGGACAGATGTTATCATCTTGCTGTTTATACAGTCTCTGTCACAAATGTAGGATTATTACAATAGAAACAGCATATAATAATCAGTGGATTGTATACAGAGTGCTTTAACTAAATAAAGTTCTTTAACTAGAGCTTTAGCAGAAAGGAAATACAAATACAAAGCTGAAAGGGAATTGAAAAGGTTGTTATTTATTTAAGAAAAATTAATTTAAGTGTAGTTTTTGTTTTTGTTTTTTTTTTTTAACTTGTGCATTTTGTTGTATATTCATTCCATAGATTATTTTCATCCCCGCTTTTAGTGCTTGGCATTAAACTAGACAGTAAACTCTCCAAAGCACAATAGTTTTCCCAAGTGCTTTTGTCTTGCAAGTAGCTTGCTTTCATCTAGAGAGAGCAGCTTTTTACATAGAATCATAAAAAGCAATAGTAATTGCTTGTGTTTGGAAGCAAAACTGGAAATGATCTGGCCTGTGTGGAAAAAGCATAAAAACAGTAGGCATTGTTAATGATCTTCTGTCCTGTGCCTTAGCTTAAGCTCTAAGCTACAAGTATGGTTGTAGTCTGTGGACATACTGCTTTAAAACAGACACAAGATCACATCCTGGTGCATCTCTTCAGAGAGTTACAATCACTGGTTGTTAGAGCTGTAGTTTATTTTAGCAAGAGTTTTCATCTACTTTATTTGGATTCCATTCTTTACTATTGGTAATGTTGTCGCCATGGGCTTACACCTGTTTTGACATAACCGTAATTCTTTACTGCTTTTGTGACTGTCTCCGAGGTTGTACACCAGTCCTGTCGAGAGAAGAATAATATAAAAAGATTTATTACATAAGGATAAAGTTTTATTTTAAAGAGTTTTTGTGCATGTGCTGGACAGGTTTCTTAAACATGATCTTCAGTTTCTGCAGCTCTGCAATGTGATAAAGCTTTTTAGCTGTCTCCAGTGTTCCTTTTAATTTAATCGTAGGTCTGCAGCTCTTCTTTGCTACAAGAATGTTCTTGAAGCTGTCATTTGTGTTTCATTCAGGAGTAACATTGCAAAAGTTCTTGCTGCTTTTCTGTTTTGTGACCGATTGTTATTCATATGTTCTTTGCTCTGTTCTAATTTTAAAACTGTCTGTATTTCAATTTAGCTGGAGTGTTCAATGTATTCCTTTTCATGTTACTTAAAAGTTTTTTATATCTCTCAGTGGCTTGATTTCAGAAGGAAATCTGATGGAGCCAGTAGGCTGAGAAATGGATTTCTCCATTTCACAGGAGAACCTCTCCACCCTTATTTTAGGAAAATGATCTCTTTATTTCTCCAGCACCCTGATTTGAAATGGAAATGAAGTTCCAAATATTCTATGGAATTCAGCTTCTGAAAAAATTCTTTCAGATGCATCAAGCTGAAAAAAAACCCCAAACCCAAATTCTTATGGTCTTTTAATGATTTATTTAACACTTTACGTGAGATATTTTCAACGACTGACATGTTAATGTTTTGGTTCCTTTAATCTGATTTTGTTTTCTCCACTGAAAAAAGAGTAGAGAAAAGAATAAGTACTCTTAGACACAAATTATAGGAGACTCTCCAGCCACAATATGGAAATATGTAGCAAAAGAAATAGAACTTCTCTCGAACATGACTTTACCTAGAGTTCTTTTGCTTTAAATTTAGGTTTCGAATAAGGCTAAAAATGACTTGGAAAAAATGCAAAAAAACTTCACCTGACAATATTCCTTTCAACCACATAGATGTTAAAATAGTCTTGATATTAGAGTCAACAACAGGCTATTTCATCACATGACACAATTTCATCCTGTCAAGACTGTTTCAGACAATATAACCTCACAACTGGTGCCCTGTTATTTGGGTATATAGCGCTCATCGTGCACTTTGTCAGCGTGCACAGTGGAAATTTAAAAACCTCAGCTATGTTTTATGAGGAGTATAGTGCTACTCTTTGTTGTAGTGTCCAGGCATCTCACAAATCCAAAAGTTTACCTAAAAATCCTTGTTTTGGGAAGAGTTGTTGTCCTTGTGGAGCTGTTAACAAAGATGAGAGTCTGTGGCTAGCTTAGCCCTGTGTCGTCTCAGCCATCGCTGCTGTGCACTCAAAACCTTGGCAGCACTCGTGCAAATCATGTAGCCACAATAAAGTGGTGTTTTGTCCAGGTAAGTATGTATTTACCTGAGTCTTGGATAAAATCCTTGAGGTACCCTGCTGCTACAGCCTGGCTCCCAATGGGTAGGGCTGAGTGTTTGGAACATGTTTAGGTTAAATGCTGTCTCATCTTACAGAATTAAGCCTTCAAACTATGGTTGGTGGTGCAGTGTGGTCAGCGTGGGTCCTGGGATTGAGCATAAGGGAGAGGGCTGTCTCTCACAGCAGTATTTGTTTACTAAAGAAAAATAAAAATCTCCTTTTATACCACAGAATGATGTTCTTGCTTCTAACCATACAATACTTGTCCCCAATACAGCTAATTTTTTGTGCTGCTGCACATCACTATGGGCTGCAAATTGCTGTAATCTGTTACTGCTACGTTTAGCAGTAACAGTACTTTTAAATCAAATGAATTCTGAGTGGTTATCTTGATTAAAGCACTTGAATGAATAAATAATGCAGTGGACTTAATAGTAAGCAAAGAAATAGATCAAGTGGAGCTGTAATTCTTGAGAGGATATATTTTCCTCACTTCTTGATTTTATGGATTATTTTAAAGTAGATTTAATCAAAATGTTTTGGTGTTGGTGGTTTTTTTTAGGCTTTTTTTTTTTTTTTTTGCAATGTTTTCATTTAGTTTAGTGGCATATACTTTGATCTGTTGCTATGGTACTTAATAGGCAATTCTGATATTTAGCCTACAGTATCTTTCCATAGTGTACAGACTAATGAAGATTTGCAAGCACTCATTTCTTCCATGTTTTCTTCAGAAAATGAGTATGAAGTTCAGAACTTAAACTTTGTAGCTTTTTGCAGTGGTTTTGCATAAAGGAAGACAAAAATTAAGGTCTCTAATTCTGTACCACCAGTATGTTTTAATTTTCAGCTCTGAGATATTGCTTTGCAGACACTTGTAATGTAACAACACAGATGAGACAAAATCACAGACTGGGTAAGGTTGGAAGGGACCACAGTGGATCATCCAGTCCAACCTCCCTGCTCAAGCAGGATCATTCCAGAGTACAAGGCACAGGATTGCATCCAGGTGGTTTTTCATTATCTCCAATGAGGGAGATTCCAAACCCTCTCTGGGCAACCTGTTCCAGTACATGGTCACTGTAGAGTAAAACAGTTCAGAGTATTTCTGAGAATGGTGGTTCAAAGGCAGAAGTAGCAAAAGACCCTTTACCAATTCAGACACGTGCTAAGGTCTAGTGATGGGCATGTTCATCTAGTGAACACAGGAAGAAAGGCTCAACTTCTTTGAGTTGTCTCAGAACTTGGGGGAGGTAGTTTCTTGTGTGTGATAAATGGTGCTATTAAAAATATGTGTTCAAATACTACAAGAAAGAGAGTGAGTAACAGGATTTATTGAAGGTTCCTTCCCTTCTGCATAAGACCAATATCTGGTCTTATTTGCCCGACTACTAAGGCAAGGGTCCTCATCCTAATTTCCGCAGAAATGAGCAACTTAGAGAACATCTAAGTTCTTCAGAGATGTGACAGTACAGGTAAAAGAAGGAGTATGTCCAAAGGTTGGAACTGCACCCCCCCTTAAACTTCTGTGCCTTTTGCTACTGAAAAAAAAGGACTTTGAAGTGCTAGTGGGCTTTGGAGTAAAACACTAAATTAAAAAAGAAAAAAACCCCTCTACCACCTGTTCAGCTCCTCCAAACTATACCATTTTTTAATTACTCTACTCTCTATAAGAAGATAAATAACTCCTAAAGATAAACAACACCTTTTATTGAATTTTGTCCTGACAAACAAATAGCTCGCTTGGATTTCAACCAGGTCCTGGGATGAAGATAACTCTTTAAAAGAGAAAATTGTACCTTCTACACAGTAATGAAATGACATAACAGAACATCTCACAATTAATACCCAGTCTTGCTGACAAGAGCGGGGTGCAATCAAATAAGACAAAAGCATTAGAGGGTGAAAAAAGTGAGAAAGAGTTGACATTGAATTTTGTATATATCAGTTTTAACTCTAAATAATATAGCGATTAAAAGATTGTTCCCTTTCTCCAGAAGAAATTCCAACCTTTCTCCTGAAAAAATCCAGTCATTCTTTTTAGCATAGGGCATTTGTGGATTGGTGATGTTGGGTGGAGAGGCAAACAAGCCAGATTCATGGTAGCAAAAATGTGTATATATATATATGTCTATATGGCTTTTGTGTGCAGCCATAAAAGGAGAAATCAAATGTCAACTTGAATGAAAATACCATGTTTTTTAACTTCTGTTATTGCTCTTTTGATGTTCTGTATAACAAATTTTGGTTGCCTGCTAGAAACCTGCCTCTACAGTAGCTCCTCTCTGTTAGTCTAGCGATGTGGCTGCTTAACTAGGATGTAGAAGACCTAGGTTTAATGCCCCTCTAGTCTGAGAGCTTAATTTCAACTTTGTCCTGTATCTCAGGGACAATGCTTTAGACACTTTATAGCGTGTGCTGAACTGGGTTATTCTCTCATTTGCTGTAATTGATGATTAGAGCCTGTATAAACAGTTCAGTATGAGTTGGTGGGGACAAAACCTGTTGTCACTAACCCAGGAGTAAGTTTCATCCTTTGACCTAATGGAGCGGTTCCCAAGGTGGATCTGGAGGAGGGACGTTCAGTCTGCTCTCCTTTGTATTGGATAAATGCTGTAATAGTTGCTGGGTTTGGAGGGGGACGAGGCCAGGGACCATGGGTTTGGTAAAGCTGCAGTGGTGTCAGCATGACCCCGATGTTGTGATCAACTATTTTGATTAGCTCCTTGCTATATGTGTGAAGATGCCCAAGATAAAAATTCATGACTTTTTAAACTGATGCAACTGTTAAACTGGTAACTCCTCCTTGTGCAGGGGGATCCTGTTCTGGCACATGCCCCTGCTTGGTGGGTGCCTGGGGCAGGAAGGTATTCTTGTGCTGGATGCTTGAAAATGATCTGAAGATGAGTGAAAATCGATGCACCCTTGGCAAATTATGATTTGGGAGCTCATTATCTCTTTGTGAAACTCATTTTCCAGCCTACTGATTAAGCTTATAAAAGCACAGTTTTAATATGCCTCCTGCCCTGTTTTTAATTCCCTGGCTGACAGTAAAGAAAATTCTGACCAACTCTCAGGACAATTTATACTCTTCTTTTATCTTGATGGCATATTGATCCTGCAGAACATTCCTTCTGCAAAATAATGAACACGCATCTTAAATCCAGTTCATAGGAGTTGTATAGTGAGCTTTTTAATTCCTAGGGGCAGTTTTCTGCTTTCGTATTCTGATAGCAGGCGCAGGCTAGGAGGAATGGGTCAAGGCTCTTCCGTGGAAAAATCTTTCTGATCTCTGTCACTCTTTTTCACTTCTTTATTAGAGTTTCCTGACACTTAGTGGTCTTATTGTTCTGAAGTTTTAATCTTGCGTTGTTCTAGTAACCATATCAGCAGCTGTATTTACCTGGGCAAAAGGTTGTGGAAAGTGGTCTTATAGATCTGTCTGTGAATTAAGTAAACATGGGAAGCTCTGCATTTATTGCACTAGCTCTTCACTTGCCTTTTTTTCTTGAATAAAACCAGCTCTAACCCCCACCCAACCCACAAATAGAAGACCCCAAAAGAAACTTCTAAGTGTAATGTAAACCAGGCTCTAAAACTCAAAAACCCACTTGCATGAAAGGAGGCAGGGGAGAAACTATTTTGCTTGGGGACCTTCACTGGTGTATTAAAGTACATTAAAGTCTCATCCTACCTTACTTGAAGATTGCTTTCCTCCTTGGAGAGGCCCCAGAGTGTGGGTGCACACACAGTCTGCAGGAGCACTTGGTCAGACAACCCCTTTGCTTCGGTTCTCTTTGGGCTCTTACTGAGTGGGAGCAGCACCTGGGACTATCTGCATGTAATTTTTCACCCTTGTGAACCAGGCCTGACTCTCTGAAAAGGAAATAAAGGTCTCAGGATTTGTCCCTGGAATAATGGCAAATTCAAGCATATTTCTTTGCAATGCAAGCTAAACTACCTGTATTTTTCAAACAAATAATTATTGCCTCATTCACCCTACACTCTGGAGACGAACAGGCTCCCAACCATATGAATGAGCTAATCTTTCAGCAACTTAACACTAAACTTGAGAACAGATGAAATAAGGAAACCACTTAGAGGAAAATGACCCCTCTGTGATAGCCCTTTCTCAGAAATAGAAGATTTGCTGTTCAGCACCAGCAAGTGTGTAGGGAAGCAGCTGAATGGGAGAATCTGTCCACTCCTCTAAGTACTTAATGGGACACTTATTTCCCTTTGCTAAAGAAAGGCTGGTGACATCTGCATTTAGTTGAAGAAGCTAATGGCAAAGGAGACAAGGAAAAAGGCTATGCTGTAAAGCAAGAGGACCAGGTTAATGTCTATTTCAGGTCAAAAACACCCTCTTTTTCTCATCTGAAAATCTGCAGGCCTCAGTAGAAGAAAAACTACTTTATGTGGTGAAAGATTAAGTATAATCTAGTTGTTAAAGGAAAGGAATGGGTTTGGTTGGGAGGTAGAAATGTGTTCAGAAAGGAGTGAGCCTCAGTTATACATACATGCAATATTTAGGATTTATCTAATGCTCCCAAAGAGTTTGTTTATTTGGAAACGGAAGTCTTAAAAACAAACTTGCTTCTTGTGTTTTGACAGTGTGAGAGGGTGGTAACAAGGTGATTTTTACTTTTTTTTAGACTTCACACAAAATAAAATTTCTCTGTATAATCCAAGAGGAAATTTAGTTCCTGATTTATTTTCACAGCCGGCTGTCAGATCTGTTATTGTCAACATGAAAACTCTTTTCCAAAATGCCTACAGATGAGCTAAGCTTATCTATGATACGAGATGTAGATTCTACCAGTAGGGGCTTAAACATCTAAAACTGAAAAAGAGGCAAATTGTGAAATAAAGAGGAACTTTAAATCAAGAAATGACCTTTTTAAATGCTATTCTAAAGCACTGGGAGAATATATTTGTTTCCACTGAACAGGTGGGTTTTTGTAAAGCTGGAGAAGCTGAAGGAATCTTGCATGTATTTTTTATTCCCATTTCCAGTTTGTAATCACAACCATTTCTCATTCACGTTTACCTCTGCTAGTTCTGCAATATGTTGGTTTTCTTATGTAGGTTGCTGTGTGCTGATAAAACTAACAGGGATTTGTCTATCCCAGTTCTGAGGGCTGTACCCAGATGAAGCTGATGCCAGGGTTATTTACAGTCTGTTCAGATCACGTTTTTGCCTTCCATAAAACTCTGCCTAAACTGGATTTGGGTTCTGTGATGTTTCAATGCAAGTATGATTTCATGATCTTTTTTTCCCCACTTGTGATCCCTGTTCTGCTAACAGTTTGCATTAGAGAGATTTAAATTACAATTGCTTTGGCAAGACAAAGTGAACTAGACGGTTTTGCGGTTGAATACTGTTCAGTTATTTAAAACTGGTGCCTGTTTTCCCTAGATGCCAATAATGTAAACAGCCATGACAATTTCTAAGCCATGTGTTTCTGTGAGTATTTTTGATTATTGCAGGGGAGGAATCTCTCATGTGAAATGCAGTATTGATTTTTTTTTTTTCCTTGTGGCTACAGCACACATTGGCTAGGTATTGTAAGAATGACATAAATTGTTAATTTAGATTAGCTGGGTTCTGAGTTAAATCTGATGTTTTAGAAAAGAAACATGGGTAACAATGTGAATTGCTTATACCAAGGGGCTTAATGTGGACTTAATACTGAGAAATGGCGAGAAAAGCAAGTGTGTGTGGGTTTTAAATGCAGATGAATACAGATATGAGAAACATGAGACTACTGGAGAAGTGGTGGAGGTGTTTACAGGCTTCCAAAATCTCATTTTGGTCAGAAGAACCAAAAGTATTAGTGTAGGCCTGGTTGTAAAAGAGGTATGTAAAAGGGAACGTAATAGCTGCACGTGGATGATGATAACCTCTAGAGAGGATATCCATGAGACTACTTTCAAATAAAAGCCTATATATGCCAATATATGTCCCAAAAATATACTGACTTTTGACAGGTTATTTTATGGGAAAGATTTGCTTGTTTGCATCTTGTCAGCTGAGGTTGTGCTTTTAATCATCCTTCTTTTCCCCCCCAAGACATTTTTTTTAAACATTTGATGTTGATGTATATTCTAGACAAGGCATATGACTAGAAAAGCTGTCTGTCTAATTGTCTATAAAACTTCCTCTGTTCCTAAACACTGGAAATGTGCTTTGGTTGAGTTGTTCCATTAAAAGGTCATTTAGGCTGCAGAATTCAGTTCATGGATGCTCCGGCAACCGCTGTGCACTTTCAGAGATCATTTCCAAAAAGACAGATTCCCTCTTCACAGAGCAAAGCCATTTCAGTTTTTGGCTGAGCATGGGAATTCCGTATGGCTTAAAAAATTGAAAAATATTTTGTTTTGAAATAGCCTCTGTGCTTAAAGCTAGCAATCTAGCTGAGGTTTGTGGAATTTCACATTAACAGTGAAGTTCTGATATTGTCTATATCTGGTAAATGCAAGTTTAGGATAACTCCAAAGCTCTATATAAGAGGATAATAGTGATAAAAACAGGGATTTTTTTTTTTATGGTTAATAATAAAATAATCTCATCTATCTTACTTTTATCAAGAGAAATGCAAATCTGGCAAAATATGAAGTTATATTGTGGGCAGATCAGCAGTAGAATCAGCTTAGAATGATTAACCAGTCTGGACTGGTTAATAATCTTTGGACTTGGCCTTTTATTTGGAATTTGTTCTTTTCTATTGAATTTTTCTATTCTCTTGCAGCCTCTCTGTCTCCTCACAGGTATTTAGATATGGGCAGCAAGGTGTGGGGACTTTCTAAATTCTGGAGAAGAGGAAAGAAGAAATGTTTTTGGTTATGCATTGTATCTTTTTGTATGACTAGAGAAGGCTCCTTAGAGGTTAATTGATAATATTTGTAACCAGACTGTGTCCAAAACTCCTCTAAAATTACTGTTTAGAAGTATCAGTTTGTCTGATCTCAAATAACACATAAATTGTGAGTGAGACATTAGAGGAATTTGTGCAGTGGAGACAGATTTTTAATTTGGAAATGAGCAAGATGTCTCTTAGTTATAATGAGATACATTTGGAAAGTTGTTTGTGATCTATTCATAGAACTATGATGTTATATTTGTTCTGGCCAGAATAACTATGTGAAATCATACTGAAAGCTTGCAAAACTATTGAATACTATACAGAGTGAAAATAATTTTCTTTACAAATACATTGTAAGATTAAAGAATCAAAGTTGGGTGCTCACTTTCAGTGGTGAAATACTCAAGTTTGTTTCATTTTTTTTCTGCATCAAAGAAATCAGGGATTTCTTTTTATTTTAAATGTAAAGAATAGATAAACAACATATTATATGATAGTGAAATTACCGAATTCTCTACAGAGAACGTGAAACAGAAACTTGGATTTTTTTGGGACATGCGACATATCTTCAGGTCAGTGATACGTAAAGTTTGATAACAGTGAAGGGTCTATTTCTACTAAGCACAGAGGTTTGTTGATTGATTGGTTTCTATAAATCAGAGCGGTTAAATACCGATAGAACATGTCAGGGCTGTTGTTCACCTTGCCTATGGGGTTTTAATAGATTGAGGGAGAAACTGCTATGCTCCCAGGTTGGGAAAGCTGTCTGGGGGTTGGGAACATCTAGATAATTGCCATTTCCCTGAGAAGCACATGGTGAGAGAGGTGTTTGTCAGTGTGACCAGTGTGTCAGGGATGAAGGCTGGTCTTGCAGGGCACAAGGGTTGCAATGCAGCCTCTGTGGCCTGTGTTGCCCAGCTTTTAACCTGCTTCTGCTCACACGTGTGGGCAGGTAGGAATGCACTCTCCTAAGCCAAGCTGCTCCTACAGCTTGCAAGGGAGAGCTGTGTCTCCCAAAAGTGCGCTGCCACCACTCCTCTGTGCATAGCTGCTGGTGGCCAGTGAGTCTCAGCCTGTAGCCTGCAGCCTTGTGCTTTGTTTCCTTTATTTATTGAAAGGCACAGTCTGCAGCAAGGTAAAGATGGGATGACAGCTGTCGTGCTGGGCCAGAATTACATTGTGTGCATTCTCCTGTGGAGGGAAGAAATCCAGATATTGCAGAAGCTCTGATTGCAGTCAGTGTTTTAAGATGATTTGATGTTCTTAATAATCTCATCTGAAGACCAAATGGCAAAGGATGACTTCTGATATTCTACATGTCTTAAATAATGAAACATAGTAAATAGACACTCCCTTTTTGGAAACCAACTCAAGGGTAGGCAATGCTTTAAATGTACTTGTTTGTGAAACTTATACTACATTGAGATATTTTAGTGTGGATTTGTGTGATGCTTCAGTGTTAAAAGGGAAATCTGCTTTCCTCTGTCAGTGCCCTGACATCGTAGGATGATGAGGAGAAAGAGGGTCAGTGTACAGTGTCACTGCCAGTTCTACCATGGCTGCTGTTTGGGGCCTGCCTGGGTTACCATGAATGTACACAGTGTGCTCTGCAGCACTTTGAAGTAAGTTTAAGAGGAGCTGGATGAAGTAAAGGCACCTCAAAAGTAGAGCTTTTCTCTTCTGAAAACTGACCTAAGTCCCAACAAATCCAGGCACCTCAAAGTTATGTCTATGGTGCAAAAGTCTATAAACTTCTGTTTTCCCTGGCGAAGGTGTAACGAAATCTTCCAGGCACCGATGGCTGAAATATAAACTGAAAGGAGAGGGTGGAAGGAGTAAAAAAACCCTAATGCAACAAACAGCAGTTAAGCACCTCCCCTCACCTCCCTCCAAATCTCAGAAATAGAGGAGTAGATATTATGAAGCAGGTTTAGTTTCTAGCAGCTTGATCTTTGCCTTTGTGTGTAGCTGGCTTTGTGTGCATTGATGTCCTGTTGGTAATTATCATTCTGTTGACACCTGTATTCATGATGACACCCCTATATCACATTTTCATCACAGCGTGAAATGTCGCTCTTTTTGCTTTTGTTTTGTTTAGTACTATGAGTTTAGCCCAGGGTTGAAAAAAATAGACACTTCTCACAACACACAACGGGACATTGATAACCTTGCAGCTTAGTTACTGATCCTATCTCAGGGCTTCCATCTCTCTCCTTCCTCCAACCCCTCTTTTCAAGCAGACAAGGTTTTCCCTCAACAAGCTGATGACAGAATAATTTCTCCAGGTTGATTGTTTGCCCCACATGGTCTCTGGAGATCTTCATACAAGTGGAGAGAAGCAGATCAAAAGCCTGCAAGAGAAAAAGAGGCAAAGGATTGCAAAAAGCCACCATAAAGATCCTACTCAGGTTTCAGTCTGATGATGAACAGGCTTGTAAAGTATTCTGAGACCTGTCAAATTTTCCCATCTGAAATCCAGACCTATTTTAAAAAGAATTTTCATAATGAGTGTCTCTTTTCTCCCATCCACAGGCTCAGAGTATTTTCTGAAAAAGTTCTGCAGGGCAGAGGAGTTGAACACTTGATCACATGCAGGAGCACGGGATAGATGGAGTACAGCTGACTCAACCACTACAGGGGATTTGGGTAAGTGCCCACCATGTCAGCCAACTAGAACTTACTAAAATATTGGTGAATGTCAAAGTATTCATTACTTTTAAAAGAAAATTCTTACTTTATCACCTGTCAGACAAATTTAAAAATCTCAGTGGTAGTTTGTTGGGGAAGAAATATGCAGGCAATGGCTGATAAAAGCATGATGGCAAATTAGTATCCAACTGTGACTGACTTTTGCAATTTAGCTTTTGCCCCATGGTACTCAGGCCAGACTCATGCTATTAATGTGAGGGGAGGAAGTTTACAAACCCCATGCAATGCTGAGGCTGTCAACGTATGTTAAACCCACTTATGTTGCTTTCAGGAGGGAAGCAATCAATTGCTTGAAGGAGACAATGTTATCCAACTTGTGGTATCCGCCTGTTCCCACAATCATTGCATTGATGGAAGGAAATTTTGATAACAAGACTTCTTATCTGGCTCTACTGCAATTGAATGACATGGGGTGACTGACTGGAAATTACATCGTTTCCAGTCACAAAGCTGACTGGACATGATAATTGCACCACCTTTGTTTATTTTTAAAATAATAATAATGGCAATATATTCTTGAATGAAGACTGTGGGGATTTTAAATCAAGTCTGTGAGCTGATGAACTGATACAGTCTAAACTGACATAGTTACTACAACTGCTTTGTGTACTGTGGGGGAAAACTTTAAGAGCTGTGAAAGATAGGAGTGTTGGCCCTGCTTACATGTTCTTGACCAAAGCATTGTTTTACCAATGCACAATGTTTTGTTTTCTTTCAGCTAGCTCTTGAGCAGTACCACTCAGGCTTGTTTTAGAGGTTGACTAAAAGATTACTTCAAAGCTTGGTTTGAGTCCCAAATGGCTATGAGAGGGACTCGAAATATGGTGAAAGAAATATCCATAAGTGAATCTCTTCTATTTGACAATAGAAATAGTTTTTTCTTTCTAAATACAAATCTGAGAAGAGTGTAAGCGCTTTTTCATTTCACATTTATGAAATCTGTGGTATTACATGCTTTCTTTGACCAAGATATTAGCAGCATTATTTACTGCCAACTCATTTAACTTCTAGGCATTAGATAAGGCTGTACTGTACTGCAGCATTATTCTACAACTTTACTGCTTAATTGCTGTTTCTAAAAGTAAGGAAATTGAAGTAATCATGATGGCATAAACTGTTGCTGCTTTTTGTCAGGGAAGTCTTATTTTACTTGTAACTTTTCAAGCTGCTAACAGATGGCTGCAGTATAATCTACTTGCTAGTGACATCAAGAATTATTTTACTGAAGATTTATATTTATATTGCTCTCTTCAAAAGCGTAAAAAGAGTAATTAAGTAGAATGATACTCATTTAGATCTTTATCTGCCTGTGTGACTGCAGGGCTCTTTGGTCAGGCAATAGGATTAAGAGCATCTCATCACTAGATCAGCGTGTTTGAATCCAGACCATGGTTACAGGCAACTGAAGGCCAGCAGCATGTGATGACACTACAGGGTCCTATATAAAATGATTTGATAGTTTCTGTAAATTTGCTAGCTGATGAAACACCCATAATGATCAGTGGTCTGAGAAGGAAATCTGTAGACTGAATGTGTGTGCACTGAGAATGTATTTAAGCTTAGGAACAGTCTCTTGTTTCCAGGTTTTAGGGACGCTCTTTGTACACTCCCCATGCAGGTGACATGACACGACTGTTGCTTTTCTGTTTCTGTCCAAGATGAGCCTGGGCTTGCTTTAGTCTCATTGATTTTTCAAATTGCGATGCCTCCACTAAAAGTGAAATAGAAACACAGTGCAAACAAGCTGCAATAGAGCAAAATCAGCCCAGTTTTTTATCAGGATTGGATTAATTAGACAATACCTTAAACACTGTAGTTGTGTTCATTACAGATACTCCTCTGGTCACTAGCTAGTGTGTGAATGCAGCACAGCTGCATTAGTTGGTGGCTTCTGTTTTGTAATCAGGTTGTTTGTAGTATTTTGTAGCTGCAGTGAGAAGTGGAAAATCCTAAAATATTTTTATTTTAGTTTTATTATGCGAGTCAGAAATGCAGTGACCTCAGTGTAGAATCTATCAATGTTTTCAGTTGGTTTATATTCTTGGCATTTCAGTTGAATCCATTGATGATGTACTAAAGAATTTAACAGCTAAACCACAAGACTGAAGAAATACAGAGAACAAAAAATCAAATTATGTGGATGGTAATGATGAAAAGGAGGTCTTGCTTTGTCAAGGACATCCACATTTGGACTACAATGATTTTTCTCAGATTGCTCACTGCAATAGTCTCTAAATCTTATGCAGAATTTCCTTTCTTTTTTCTCAGGTCCCTTGCTAATGTCAAAGATTTTCTGATACAGTAGACAATATGAAGAGTGTGAAAGAGGATAATTTTTCAAAGTTCTTTAATTCAGGTCTGAGACTTTGACCATAAATCACTTCCTTCAGACCTGTTTTCCTCTCAGATCTGCTTTCACTGTTAACTTACTACCCTTTGTATCTGCATGAATGTCCTGTGGGAAAAGATGGTTAATTAATGCAGGTTGGAAGAACAGAATAGAGATCACTCTCTTTTCTGGGGGGTTTAGGAGATGTCCTTCTGTGCATTTTTGTATGTGGAACTTAAAGCTAATTTGTGTTTTCACACTTTATTGAGGTATCTGTGAAACATGGAGTTAGAATCATAATTTCAAACAGAATTAAAATTTTTAGCTTATCTATCAGATACATATTTTGGTACTTTTATTGTATGATATGATTGGCATGATTTGGGAAATACTAGCATTTTCTTAAATCATTAAAATAAATATCTGGAAGAGAGATCTAAACACACTATTGAAGTCAAAACTCAACTGTTCCATCGCTAAGCATAACTATGGTAAAAATAGCATGGAACAGTGTAGGGGGAAATAGCACATCTGAAGAATATTAGTATTTCAATAGTTGATGTAGGAAAAGCTAAAATAACTGATATTTAGTGCAGAATAGCAGGTAAACAGTCTACTCCATAACCTCTGAAGTGAATGAGATAAATCTAGCAAGTCAAGATCTCTGGCTTGTTCAACAAAGGGTTATTAAGATTTATTTATACTTTAGTAACTTTATTTCCTCAATAGTCTGTCTCCTGGAAAGAAGATATTAGGTTGCTTTGTATAACTGTCTTAGAAATATTTCATATAGTCTTATTCTCTACTTGACCACTCTTTCTCTTCTTACATTATAAATATGCAGTTAACTTAGTTCCTTTTCAGACTAGATTAATAAAACCTCAGTGCATCCAAGGATTTGTTGTAAAAATGAAGACACACATGTATACTAAGGTACAATGGTTAGAATTTTCTAATGTATATTTTGAAGCATTAAAATATAATTTTTTTTAAACCCTTATTAGCGGTATGGTACACAATTAAATTTCCCTGGTCATTAGGCAGGTGAAAAAACAATCTCAGTTGCAGTTTTGCCTATCTGAGGGTATGAGATGAAGCTGCAGACGGACCTATGCTAGTGCATATGTCTCTAAGCACATCTGATTTTATAGATTCAAGGGCACTGCATGGCTGTAAGGCTTCTATTATTTACCCAACATACACATTTATTTCTCACTACCAGTTATAAGATTCACGAAAAATACTGAACTGTGTCTCTTAGAAGAAGATCTAAGTTTTCAGCCATTTGGTGTTCAGCAGAGTTTAGAGTTATTGTTTCATTTCAGTTCATAAGCACACTATGGATTGCTTCCATGTAAATTTTTTATGGTCTTGAATATCAGTTTCCCATGCAGTGTGCTGGTCAAAATTTGAAGTCTTTCAGATTAAAGTTTAATGATTTTGGTGTGACTTCCTTTTGTGGAAAATTAATGGCTTTCTCAGACTCTTAGGATTTTTTCATTTTTAAGAGATTATTCTGAAAAGATTGGAAAATAAACCAGAATTCTTTTAACTTAAACTAGAATTTTTTAAACCTTAGAACCAAAGCAAAAAGTTTGTGTATTGTTTTTTTAAAACTGCATAATTTATTCCTCAGTCTCATTTTCCTTGGACACTGTGGGCACCTGCTTGATTCACAAGCATTTGAGACTAAGAATTTGAGACTTCAGCTATCATTCACAATTTTTCAGGTAAAGCTCCTGTTTGGTTTTGGTAGAATTTTGATTAAGGAGGAGCTCCAAGCTTTGATCGAATATTTAATTAGAAATCTGATACAGTATGAAACTAATCCAGGATTCTTGTTTTTAAATATCAAGAATTGAGGGTAAATACATGACTAGAAAATAAGCACAGGTCATTCTAGGGCCAAATAATTGATGCTGAAGGCAACTCTATACCTGACTACCTGTGTGCATTTAATTCATAGTCTTTCTTGTGTAGTCTGAAACTGTTCTTCGTTCTGAGTAGCTATAAGAGAGAAATTATTTACCTATTTAAAACTAGTTTCCCATTTTATGTGTGTGTGGAAAAATCAGGTCTCTTTGTACATTCTGAGGTACATTGATTTCTGATGTTCTTAGTTTTATTATTTCCTCGGGTCAAATTATTACCTTTGTTGTATTTCTGTGCTGTAAGCCCTCAAATACTGTAATTTTGGGAACACAGAGTCTGTTTGCAGGTCTGGCTCCATCATCAGCTTTAATTCTCTGTTTGGGAGACTGCTGAACTTTAAGATGCATGTGTGTGCTTATGTGTGTATATATTTGTCACATATATAGGTGTGTGTGTGTGCATGTCTGCATATATTTATTTTTTCAGCTTTTCAGGTTTTGCAAAGTGTCAGAAATGAATGGGATGGTACTATGGAGTCTGAAATCACAGAAATCTGGAAGAAAAGATACATTGTGTTTCAAGCAGAAGGAAATTTTATAGTTGAAAGGTCTTTAAGTTCTTTGTTACAGAAAAAAAGGGGCACCTGAGATGCAAACCTTTTGAAAAAAGGCAATGATCACCTTTTGGTAGGCTTCTTGAAAACAGTTACTGTAAAGGTCTGCATCAGATTTTATCTGCATCGGAAGATCCAAGGAAATATCATGTGGAAGGCAATAGTGAAACAATCTGCATAATTCATTGCAATGGAATGTAAAAGGTAAAAGAGAAAGCCACTGAAGAACTTGAGGTAGAGAAGCATTCTTCTGGGGTTTTATTCATTGGGTTACTTTTAAGTGATGGCAAATGATCTAGCATGTGTTTAGGGGCAAAGTGGTTCTGGAAGACTTGACAATGGTTCAGGTAACACACTTTGCAACTATTCCCAACTTGAGTGCACATGCAAAAGCAAGTGTGACAGCAAGATGAATGTAGATTCATTCACAAATGAATTTCAATAAAATGTAGGGCTGAATCAGTGAATGCTGTTGACAATGGAAAATTTCTGAAGATCTCTTTAAAGAGGATGGGAAAAAAGGGAAATGAATATGAGGTCATGAAAGAGGAAAGAAGAGATAGTTTAGGTCAAACCATGGCATCTCTGTGGAAATAAATTCCCTAATTGACTGCTAAAACATGTCTTGTTTAAATAATAAACATCTTGGAAATTCTGTGCAGGTTTCCTTACATGGTGAAGTTTATCAAAGCATAGATGAGGGCTTTTGTAAAGTGATAACAATTAAATTGAGGACTGCATGTCGCACCTCTGACCTCTCTGTACTCTTCATTGATATGCAGCACAGAACCTGACTCTTGGCACATCAGTGAAACCTCATATGGATTTGCCAGCTGAGAGTCTAATAGATGGTCACATTTCCCTTGCTGTATGTGTTGGCATCTTTGCAATTATGAAAGTCTTCTTAACAGCCAAAGATGTTTGCTGCTGGATCAAAGAAGCCCATTTTTTGAAGGAAACAAGAGAGGTATTCCTCAAAAAAGGCTTAAAGAGTTACATGCCAAGTTGAAGAAAAAAGGGCAAATATCTTCCATATGAATTTGACTCCTGGATTATAATTCACCCCATTCCTAGGACTTGCATATTATCTTCCCTTTTTTGTAAAAGGAATTTAAATTTCATGCTTATAAGTAGGCAATAAGGTTATGGTGTTCCTGTTACCATTCTGATAAAACTTTTATGCTTCTTTCATTGGATGAAATGTTCAGCAGTATCAGTATGGTACAAATCTTTTAGATAGGATACCTTATACATTTGGGAGACTGAAGTTTACAAATTTCTGTTGAGAAATAACTTGCCAGAGGTCTTTAAGTGCAGGATGGAAAAGCAGGAATGGCTGCTTTGATTTTTGCTGGGGTGGGTAGGCAGGTGATGTTGGTTTTTCAGGGTGCGTTCTAGCCCTGCAGTTCTCCTGAGAAACTAATCATAATGCCTGTTCCTAACTTATTTACCTAAAATCAGCGTGAGTCAGCTCAACTAGTGATGTGGATCTGCATGTTGATCCATTTACAGATAAGTCAATAGCCAGAAAGCAAATAAGACATTATTGGTTGTGTTAATATCTGAATTGTTCTGAATACAGCTAGAGAAATAATTCTATAAATACTTAATGTCTTAATTCAGATTTGTTCCTTAAAAATCATCTCTTCTTTCTCCAAAATGCAGCAGCATAAGTTATGCTTAATAATTAAAATTTTAGAATTTATTGTTAAGCTCTGCTTTTCATCTAACGTAATAGCTACAGTTTTGTCAGTGGCATCTTTCATTCAATTCTTTTCAAACAGCTTTTTTTTTCCTAGCAAAAAACCACGGTGGATGTTAGAAAATTGAAGTCAGATTTAGATCTTGGTAAATTACCCTTGATATATACCATTGTAATGGACATAAGAAACCAGCCCATATACAAGGAACAGTAATAGCCACTTTGTCAATGTAACCATTGTACAAGCCAAGGAAAGGCTCCAGGACACTGGAGAAATGCCATTTTTCTGAAGTACAAAATGTTTCTTTCAAAATAAAGTATGAATTTTCATAGTAAACAAACATAAAAACCACTACCTTACTTCTCCGTCTGAGAGAAATGGAGGGAGTGAGAAGATCATGAAAATACATAACAACCCAGTTAGAAATTTTATTTTCTTTCTTATGGTTTCACAGTTCTTCATCAGTGTTAGCTTCAAGTGCTGTCAGCTTCCACAGGAATCTAATGGAAAAAGAATGAAGGGTCAAAAAGTGCTTTTGTTTAGAGTTTTGTATCAGCCTGAAACTAAAAGGAGGTTGGATTCTTACTGTAAGTCACACTTTGAGGAAGTTGTGGAGAACTTTGGAGGAAAACTGCTTTTGGATGTGATAGACAGCAAAAGTTATACCTGACTTACAAAACATGCATGCTTAGCTGGAAGATAGTGTTTTTAATTCTGAATTGTTTTTCATGTTTTTTCCACTTCCAAGCAGGCTTACACAGGAATCAGCGTCCGTACATTTGGACATACCTTTGAGTTTTTAAAAGAATTTGGCTCAGTTGTAGTTGATCTGTTCATTGACAAATCACTTTGGGAGTGTCCTCTAAGGATCTTTCTTTCAACATAAAGCATTAAATCCTAGGTTTGTGTACTCTGTGAGCATGGTTTGAAAAACAGTGAAAGCCTTTCTGTTATTGATCAGACTTTAACTCAGACTGCTGTGTAGCCATGAAAGATCCAGTCAAGACTGAGGGTTTGTCTCAAATATTCTCTCCACGTGCAGTTGCCAGCTCTTCTCAGCAATGCATGACAACCCCTTGCCACATCAGACAGAGCTGCATTTAGGGGTACTGCATCTCTGGAGTTTGCAAATGTCCTTTATGCACTTGAAGAAAGGTGATGATCAACATCTCCTTATTTGCAGTCTTAAAGAAACCAAACTTAACTCTTAGAATCGCTCAGTTCCTGTCTAGGCAAATGGAGAGTGTTGCTGCACATGGGGTCTATGTAAGCAGATCAGATGTATTCTCTAGAATGACAGAATCTTATAATAAAGTCAGTACACTTGGATTCACGGACAAAAAATCTCAATATTTTGGGATATTTTTGACAAAGGCATGTATCAGAAATTTTTTTTGGTTGTGCTAAATGTTACAGGTATTGGAGATGTTCTCCCAGAAGGAATAATTACTCAAAACACTAGAAATTCATGTGTTCTGGTGTCCTAATCTTATTTCCAGATACAATTCAAGTAGATGTGTCTGTACCAACTCGTTATGTAAGCTCAATATAGTTGCATGTGTGCTTCAAAGAACAAATGTTTGGCAAGTTGATATGAACTGAGTTTTATTGTAGGACCATGGGCCTGAGAATTGCCCAGCAAACTATTTATCTCTGTGGTTTTCAAGGACTTAGAACAGTAGTTTTATTTTAGCCAAGATGTCTTTCTTAGGTAATGTTTACACTGAAATGTCAAAAAAGCTGTTGGAGTTTAAATATTTAAGCAATTCTTATCTGTCAATATATTTTAGGGATTCTTTTTTTTCCTTTTCTTTTATATCATCCTTGAGCATCCTCTTTTTGAAACAAGTTATGATTAAAAGTTGCAGAAGTTAATAGAAATTACACATAACTCAGAAGTTGAGAAATGGGCCCTGCTGTCTGTGACCTCGTTCCCATAAGTTTGTGAGCTTTATCCCCAGTTCCTTTGCTGGAGACCATCACCTCCTGAGTGGTTAAATGTCTGCAGTAAGCATCTTTAATGCACTGAACAGATGTGTGTAATAACCACTTGATGTTTTGCTAGGTTTTGCAATGGAACAGGTATGGTTACTGCTCCTGCTGACGATTAAAGTGCTTTCCGTGACTGCTCAGTTCAATGGCTACAACTGTGATGCTAACCTCCATAGCAGGTTTCCTGGTAAGTGTTTAATAGACTTTTTTTTTCTAATGGTATCTTTATTGTCTTGGTTCAAAGCAGTGCTTATTTTTAAATACAGAGCTTTAAATCTGTCTGAAGCCTGGGGGTAGGACTTCATGTTAAGTGAGTGTTGACTATCTTGGTGACAATGAACTTCTTTAATATTGCATTTTACTTTCTTCTAATTGCACAAAGGGCAAGATTTAGTGCCTCACTTCAACACTAAGTGCTTGGTTAGGGACAGGTAAAGCAATGGGATATGTCTGAGTATGATATATCTTCTTGCTTCTAAATAGAAATTAAGTAATTTTTTTGGTTATTGGATGTTCAGAGCTGTTAATAGAATGAGAAATAGAAATGAAATGTCAGTCTTAGTGACCTGTGTGTCAGGGTTTATTCAGGTAAAACATCCTTTTAGTCTCTATTACATTGCTTATCCTTCCTCCTTCAAGTTGTATTTTGGGCAGAATAACAAGACTAATAAAAAGGCTGTGAATACTGGAATACTGTCTCTATCACATCTTGTTTTTCTGAGACAGCGATTAAATTAAATAATTTAATAATGAACTCTCACTATAATATAATCCTGTAATACCTTTTGTGTTGCTGCTTTCTGAATAATAATAATTTTGATGATGTTGAGCTTTGTTTTTTTGGTTTTTTGTTGTTTTTTTTTCAGGAAGGGTCACCTCTTTTATTAAACTTCAGTCAGGAGAAAGCACAAAGTGTGTTTCTTTTGTTACCACCACACTGCTAGATGCTCTGTTGAGTTACAGACCAGCAGTGGGTTTGATCCTTTTCTACTTAATCAATATGAATATGAAGAATAGAGAAAGAAGACATGCAAAGAAGATCAAATATATTGTCTCCATTCCTGAGAAAATCATTGTTTAACTGAGCATTTCACAAGCTACTTACATATTTCCCTTCTTAGTGACAAGTTTTATAGGCTTTCCTCAGACGTGTGGGTGAATTGTGCCCACCTGCCTCTGATCTACAGTATAAGTTATTTTATATAATTGTGGGTTTTTTGTGGTTTTTTTTTGTTTGTTTGTTTGTTTTTTGTTGTTGTTATTTCAGGCTTCTTGAGAGAATTACAACAGCTGGAGGGATATTTAGATTCCTCTATTTTTTAAAATTTTTCTCTGGTCATTTTTTGCACCAGCCCTATGCCAACGCTTATTTGCAATGCAATACCTGTGACTTGAATTCATCTCTTATTGTGGATATTTAGGGCCTCTTGCAGTTCTGCCTCATAAAAAAGGGTCATATCAGATTCCATGTGTGCCAGATCTCAGTGACTTGGGAGAAAATCTGTTTAGGTTACAAGTAAACAGACTTTTTTAGAGTGAATGCTGATCACTCGTCACTACCCATAGGAACTTGGAACAGAGTCCTGCCTTTTCTTGTTTGTCATCTAGGGCAGTAAAGATTCAAAGGTTGGATTTAATCAACAGTTTTAGTGCTGATTTTGAGAGCTAGGAAAGCAAAATAATTCTGGTTATTAGTCATGCATTAGAGATGGAAGTAAAAACCAGAAAACTCATTTGTTCCCAAATTTAACAGGTATTATGTTCAATATACAGAAGGGCCTGCCATGTAATGGGCTAGAGCTAGTGGAGCTGAGAGGCTGCTGGTGCTCATTTTTCTGAGTTTAAGAACCCCAGAAGACAGGTGAGAGAACCTCTGCAGGAAAAAGGGCCTCACTCTTTCTGTGCTTGCTTCCTCATTGCTTGCCTCAGGCTGTGGTTTGAGGGACATCCCGCAGAGCCTTCAGAGTCCAAATGTAGGGGGAAAGGTGAGACAGAGATCAAAAAGGAGAATGTTTTAGAACAAGTGTCTCCTTAGGCTGAGATAGTACCCACAGAACCTGGCTATGGATAGACTTTCTTCCTTTTCCTTATTTGTTCCTCACAAGGAATCTTCATCTCCATGAAATGGAATTCCAGCCATGGGCTGAGAATGGTGTGCAGATACAGGAGAAGCCATTGGGTTTTGAAGTTGCCTGCTCTTTTTCTTTGAATGTTGTTAAGAACAGAAGTTGTTTTCAGCAAAGAGGAGAAATTAAACCTTCCTAAAGGAACCATGGAGCTCATCCATTTTTCATTTGTTTATTCTTTTATCATACATTGCTTTGGTGACTTCTTGCATAGGAATGCTGCTGCATAAATAGAATGACAATCAGACAGGACTTCTGTTTCTGCAGTTTTCAGGTTTGTTTTAGAGTGTAGGTAAGCAATAGTCAGCAGGAATGAATTAAAAATATCCCCATATTTGGTAGATTGAAAATTCAGTGACTTCTTATGCCAAAAGCTAGGTGTGTTCTAAAAAACACATTCTTCAGAGCTTACCTTGAGAAAAAACCTTTATTTCTGCATTGCAGTAAAGGATAGCTTTTAGAAGGCTTTTGGGAGATGGAGCCATAGAAGTCTGTCTTTAGCTGGGAAATGCAGTTTTGATTCAGGGGGCTCTTGTTGTAAGTACATATTGAGAACTTAGCAGAAGCTAAGGAACGTTGCAGCTCCTTCACATGCACTATACATTTTAATTCAATATCAAAGCAGTGATTCGATTGAACAGGAAGCAAATGCAAAGGAGCTGGTTTTGAACTACAGGTGTCTTTGCATGACTCCTCTGCGGAATGACTTTTATCAATAGTGTTCCGTGGCTTACTCCTGTCCTCTGCAGTTTTTTCTGCCTGTTCTGGGGTGAGTCTTGGCAATGTGTGGAAAGGTACCAGAGCAGAAGCAGGCAGTGGAGCTCCCAGCATTTGGCTTGTCACTATGTGTCTGTCCTTGATTCAAGATGTTTCTCGTTACTGTAGGATCCATGTACCTCCTCACCTTTACTCTGTTTTGTTTGTGACACATCCATGAGGACTGTTGGCTATAGGTAGGTTGTGTGATTTGAGTCAGAAAGAAACCAAATGGGTGGTTTGCTTGCATGGAAACTCTGTGACAGAGAGGTCTTTGTATTTAAGGCTTCATCAGCTGGGTGATGTAACCTTCAAATCATCTCTCCTCTCTTACTCAGAAAACCAGAAACTTTTAGTGCAGAAATGCAAATATTTTTTTTTAGTTGGTTTGTTTTAACGTATTTAGGAAAAATATTTACCCTTCCAAATTGACAAGAAATGAGCTAGATATTTAGCATCTAAAGAGACATTAGAGATCTGTTTGTGCCTGATTTTTCACATTAATTTCTGAACAAAATTGTTTTATTTCAGAATGGACTAATTTGGCAGCCATACTTCCTTGTGAAGTAGGTGGCAGAAAAGGTTCAGTCTGGAAAGGTTGTTTATTCCCCTGTATCATACAAAAGTTGTGCTTGTACTGTATGAACTCATTTGCCATAGTGTCAAATGATAATTTTGCAAGTGGTAATGATAACTTAATTGGTGGAGTTAATATCCTGCTCTTTCAATAGGCTTGAAGTGAGTTATAAAATTAACCGAGCTACTTTATATTACATGCTGCAATTTGTTACAACCTGACTGCTTGTGCATTGGTCCAAGTAAGCATAAATGCACACTTTGCCATTTACCTTTTTGTACTGATCCCTCTACCTTAGTATACTCATTAAATGGATCATAATGGTCCTGCTATAGTGGAAAACAAGGCATGCTGCTTCTTGATCTTCATATGTTTTTATTAGTGGGATTATGTTTGTGTACAAACCAGGAGAATTTCGTGTCAAATAACTTTGACTTCTGTCTTGCCTCCAGTACCTTTCTGCTCAAATTTATACCCAGTGAGTAACATTTGTCATGGCAGTAGCTCAGGACTGAATTTAGCCTGTTATTTCCTGCACTTGATTCTTTTGGCTTTAAAGCCACCACTAAAGCTGTCTAGATTAAACTGTTTGTACTCCTGCACCATGGGGGAAGAACTAGGTCATTGTAATGGAGATTTCATTTCCTCTCTTTTGTGACATTGTAGTGAAACAATTCATTCCAGCAGTCTTAATGGTATGGTATTGACTGAAGTTGTTCTGCAATTTTTAATAGCACTTAATCTTTAGGCAAATGTAATAAATTCATCATGGCTTGGCTTCGCGAACGGAGATTTCGAAGAAATGTAATAAATTAGTTGTTATATAAAGGAATAATGTCTGTGTTTAACACAGTGCAGTAGGTCTTTTTGTAAAGCCCTAGAGGAAACCAACAGAACAGCATTCCAGTCATCTGTGGGCAAAGAAGACCTTACAGAAAAGCCATGTTATAGCTCTAAAGCAAACCAAACTCTTGCCTGTATCCTAACATGATGTTTTTCCTTTCACTACATAACAGTGTTCAGAACTTTTGAATAAAAAGTTGAATTCACCCAAGATGTTTTTTTTGCTGCTCAACAATTGATCAGGTTTAACAATTGCTGCTTTTGTGTTGTCATTATTTGTACAAAATGAAAGATTGCAAGATGCTTTGTAGTATTGATCATCATCTATCAAGAGCCACCTGATTTTTCATTAAAGCTGAAGCTGATGGTTTTTGGAAAAAAAAAAAAAAGAAAGCAACAATAATAAAAATCCCAACTTGACAAACTTTGTAATAAATTGCTCTGATGCGCTGTTGATTGTACTTCAAAATCTGCACGGCCTGAGACTGTGATCTCATATAGAGTGGACTTCAGAGAACCTTAGACAAATGTAGCCAACTTCCATACCAGAGTGGGCTGAAAGGCAGAACCTGACCTCCCAGATTTCTCAAAATCACTGGAAATTTCTTTTCTAGAAGGAGGCTGTTTAATCAGCCTCCAAATATGTAACCACTTCCTATTTTCTACTCTGCTGCAGTGGTTCAGTTTAAGAACATCCTACTAAAAGATTTGCTGGGGGATTTTGGAATAATGGTTTTGTTTCACGGTAGACTATGTTCCTATTTTAATTCTTTGTTTTTCTTTAGTTAAGTTGTAAGTCAAATCTGTTCTTCAGAATAATGCAATTCTGACCTAATATTTTGTTGTGACTGAGGTCTAAATATTTATTTGATTGGAAATTACAACGCTAGATTAACTGCCACGATAGTTCTGTGTGATTAGTTGAAATCTTCTCACAATGTCTTTTGCTGTATTTTTCTTGCAGCTGAACGAGATATCAATGTTTTCTGCGGAGTACAGACAATTACTATGAAGATAAATTTTTGCACAGTTCTTTTCTCTGGTTATTCTGAGACAGATCTGGCACTGAACGGGAAACACGGGGATGCCCATTGCAGGGGTTTCATCAATAATAACACCTTTCCAGCAGTGGTCATTTTCATCATCAATCTGAGTACTTTGGAATCTTGTGGAAACACTTTAGTGGTAAGATACAGTACAAGTGAAATTGTAGCATGGCTATTTATGCATAGGATCAAGTGAATGTCTTCGACAGCATTATATCTTTTACAGATACTTTGTCTTACCCAGTTAGCATACATTAGCATATATATTGCATACATGGAGGAAAAGTGGACAAAGTTGGTAATTTATAATCTTGATTACTAATAAGAAAATGTGGTGGGACACATATTTATTCACTGATTAGAAAGTATTATTTTAATTCTAATTTTTTTATTTGAAAAATGAGATTTTTCCAAAGCATTTTTAAAACTCTTGCTGTGAACATGCCTTAGATTTTGCAGAAGTAGAGTTATACAGTCTGTGTGTATCACATTGATCAAGCAGTGACAACTTTGTATTGAAGTATCCGTGATCAACTTAGAAAAACAAGTATTATTTTTAAGGCTTTTATTCTATCTGGAATTCATACTTTCACTTGATGCCTGTCAGTTTTTATAACAAGCCCCCTGTTTTGTTGCTAATAATTGTGCCAAAAATAGGCTGAAATATTTGATATGCTCTGTGACCTCTTTGCCTTTGATTGAGTTTTCTTTTAAAATTTCAACAAAAGAACAGTTTAGGAAGTTCAAGATTTTCTTTTCCCATTTTCACTGAAAACCTGTAACACCTCCATGACTTGCAGCAGAAGAATTTTCCAGGAAGCCACTTCTTCCTGTTCTTGTGTAGTTGGTCACATTGTAAACTCCCTGAACTTTCTGCTTAATTATAATCATAAGAGCTTGATGTTTAAAAAAACAAAACAAAAAATCAGTCTGGGAAATCCAAGTAATTAGAGCTCCCCATAAAGTTCCCCATAAGACTGCACAGGAGAAAAAGACAAAGCAGCAGCTGTCAAAAATATAACCAAAAATTCCCCCATCCTCTCTGCTTAGGCATACTGTGCCCCAAACAAAGAGGATAAAAGAGCATGGAGCATCTCTTATCATGTTCCCTACACTGGAGTAGTACAATCCTGTGCATTTCTTGGCAGTGTTTCATAGCAAAGACCTTCAAACTAATTTTCAATGAAAGTAAAGGACAAACAGTTCAGGCAGAACTCAAGTAAAACGTGGGTCTGTCTGTAATACAGCAGACTCAACTTTTTATTTTATGGGGGTGGGGTAATGAGGAAGCTAAACAGAGCTGTATTTGGCTATACTACCTCAGTCCTCTAGCCTATAATCTTTAGGCAAAATACAGATCTTAGAAAATTTGATTTTCAACATTTTTGTGCCATTTAGCAAATTATTAGCTGTACTATTGGTGAAGTGCATGGCTGCTTCTGTCTTTTAGCTGTACTTTCTGTAAAGACATCAAAAACATCCCGTACTACTTATTGCAAAGTGTTACAACTCACGTGCACCTCAGGATGATTCTTCCATAATAAAATATCTTTTTAAGAAACCGTGTATTCTAAAGCTGTTGAAAACACCTGTTTTGCTGATAATTATACCAAAGAAACACTACAGCGGAAGTGCAGTGCCATGTTAATTTGCTTTATTGAATTATGTGCCTACTGAGACAGCAAACCACCCCCTTATTCAGATCAGTAGCTACAGATGAAGTGGGGCCAGGCTGCTACCAGAAGGAAAGTGTCCTTCAGTTTTCCTGACTGCTACGTGTTATTGCTGGCTCTGCACATTCTCTGAGCCTGAGCTAAAATAGCACATACCCATGGACTGAATTTAAGTTGCACTGGCATTAAGCTTGTATTACTCCTAAGCTCTGCAATTTCTGACAGGTTGTAGTTTGTAATTTAGAAATGTATAATGTAAACAAACTCACAAAGTTCAGCTATCCATTTTGTATCTATTTATAACATAAGTTGTTTTTGATATGTCAAAACTAAAGCTCAACAGTGAGGGAATTTTGTTTCTGTGAATGAAATTGCTTGTGTATTTGCCTTACTGTTGTATATGCAAGCTCATTTTAAGGTGATTTTTTTTTTTGACAGTAATAGCGAAGTTCCTTCACTTTTACCCAGTAAGTCATGTGAATTCATTGGGAATGGCCAGAAAAAAATACCTAGCAAAAAATACTCATCCAGGATTCATATTTTTGTTCAAATGTTGCTCAAGTCTGTTTCAAGAACAGGGATATAACTTGTGAACTGTACACGCGTGATTTCAGGGAGGTGAAAAGCAGAACACAGGGAACACGGTATCAAACTCTATTAAGTTTTGAAGGACTTACTGAAGATATTTCTGGGTAAATTATGAGCTAAAACATCAATATTTTTTGTTCCACAGTTGACTCTCAGATAATAGTAATTTTCTGTCTCCCTCAATAGGTATCCTCAGCTCGAGGTATCAATGCTTATGGAAATACCTCAGTGATACAGATAGGTAATGTTTCAGGCTATATTGATACGCCAGACCCACCAACGATTATCAGCTATTTGCCTGGGCTTCTGTACAAATTTAGCTGTAGCTATCCACTGGAGTACTTGGTTAACAACACCCAGCTTGCTTCGTAAGTGTGTTTTTAACATCTGTGTGTTTGATTTCCGCATTTGTGTAAACATGTGCACGGGCATGCTGTAACAGCATTGTCAACATAGCAATTTTCAGGTGTGCAAGAGTAAAGGGAAAGGAAAAGGCACCAAAAGAAGAGGTGATACAAAGAAAAAAAAAACTCTGTAGCATCATTATATGAGAAAACATAGTTTATGAAGAGCTGTGATTATTGAAAGAGCCTTAGATAATGTAAAACTTGCATTAAAATTCAAATGTTCTGATGAAAAATGGTAGCAGCAAAAAAAGTTCTTCCTGAAATAGTTTGTAGGCATGTAAATGTAGAATGCAAGAGAAAATATTTGCATGAGTAAACCTTGTACATTATGAAAAGTGGGTTCCTTTTTGTTACTTTGCCTCTCTAATTATTTTTCTGATTCGTGTTTCCAGTAGCATCCATTATTTTCTGCATAGTTAAGACTGTCAGTATTTCCACAATAAATTCCTGTTTCTGAAGTTTATAACCCAAATGCATAAACTAACTCCTTATGATATGACTCATTGAGTTTTTTTAATGATAAAACCCACTGAAGTATGCAAACACAAAAATAAGGTATCTTTCTTCATGATGGCTTTTGGTTTCTGGTTCTCTTGCAGGTCATCAGCTGCTATCTCTGTAAGAGAGAACAACGGTACATTTATCAGCACTTTGAATTTGTTGCTTTACAATGTGAGTATAAAGCACAGTAGTATGACTTGAACTAAATTAATCTCTGCACTAAGTGGGTACAAATTGGATTACCAGACCAAAGTATAGACTTCTCTTCATTATTTGCTATTTCCTTCTTACTCCTCCCATGAAACAGGCCTTTTTGCAAGGCATCTTTCATTTCTGAATTCCCTTTTCCTTTCTGTTTGCATGTATCTGCTGTCAGGTATTTATATGGTTCACCTTTGAGATCACCTACAGTCTCTTTGTCCTGTATTTATACAGCTCCTCAATTTACAGCTTTGGTTTTCAGGGTGTAGCACCATGTCACCGCTCAATTGTCCTGGTAACAACAATCATACTCTGGAGTGCATGCTTGTGTTTGCATTTATTATTTTTGTGTGTGTATGTGTACAGGTACATTGCACTAAAACAGAGAGTAATTTGTAGTATTATGCAAAATTATTCCAGATCTATTCCCTTAGCAATAAACTGTAGCACTTTGGCTGGGGTGTTTTTCTGTTCAAGCCTCATCAGAGTGTTTTGATCATCTGTAATTGTAGTGAGGGATGTTGAATTTGTTCCAAATCTATAGCCTGCTGCATATGTTGTCTTATGGTTCGGACTTTAAAGATTTTAAGTTTTAATAATTATAACAGTTTTTGTCCAACACCTCTTACTTATGTTTTAGATAATTTAACTTGAATATGCATTTACTGTAAAAGCTTTTACCATGTAAAAATGGTTGGTGACTGTAAAACATGAAAAATGCACAGACCTCTACTTTATATTAATCCCTGAAATTATATTTTTGTGTTGATTAAAATTTCTACTCATACATTTTAAATACCTGATTTAAATATCAATTTTTCAATCTATCAAGCATCATTTTTGTAAATTATGGATCTGATTTTTTTTGCATTATTATTCATGCCATCATGCTGCTGAGTTATAATTCATGCAACTGATTTAAAAGTCAATGCTTTATGCTTTGAACATAATGAGCTATAAATATTGCAACAGGACATTTTTCAACAGCGTGCTCTTAAAAAAAATCATGTTTGTTTGAAAGTACAGAGCTCCAAATAACAACCTATAATCTGTTAAAATGAAGATTATATTTCTCTCATTTTTAAATAAACCTGTGATCAAAAAGATGGGGCAGAGTGGGAGCAGGCAAATTTCTCAGTCAGACCAAGCATTGACCACAATGTATTTGCTGCCTTTAGGGCTCAATTCAGAAAACAGGAATAAATGTTAGTGGTGGTCATATTGAGCACAGTTTTTCCTCAAACACCACATGTCAAGATGTGCTTTTATCCTCCCTACTCCAGTAAGCTTTCAAATTGACCATGAACAGAGGTATCTTACCTTTCTGATTTCAGTCATATTACTCACCCCAGTGAGTAACACTGCCATGAATAATACTGTTAAGGCTGGCAGATTCAAATGGCGGATGTGCCCTTCTGCTTCACATCCTAGGGCTGGATAAATAGATGGACAGCTTGTGCATTGCCTGCATTTTGCCCGGTTCTTTGGATGCCTAATGTCTTATGGGTTCACTTGGTCCCTGTTAGAAGTCCTGGTTTTGGGAGAGGCCTCAAGACTTGTGTACACTCTTGGTATTGGTGAGCAGTTGTGTACCGACGCATCTCTTGGCTGCACGTAGGCATACTTTCAAACTTTAGCTGTAGTGTTATTTCTTAAAATTGGGTGTTAATCTTCTCAGCTCAACTCTATCTTCCTTCATAAAGTGTTGTTTACATTTGCTTTGTGACGCTAGTACATGTCATTGTTAGGAAAGACAATAGGAACCCTTATGATAGAGTTTAACAGCAAAACGTTGAATGGGATTTAACAGACCCTAAGTGGCTATATGCTTTTATGCTTTCTTGCAAATATCTGTCTAAATGAGTAAAAAATACTCTGTAACAATAAAAGAACAGCTGCGTAATGTAATAGTGAGGGTCTTGCACTTTTTCATCTGTTGCAAAATGTGGCAGAGTTATCTGTTATAGAAATGTAAAATGAATTTTAAAGAAGGCAAACCTATTTGATTTCACTTGAATGGATCTCCAAGGACTTGCTCTGTATATATCTGAGCTGGTCTTTCTGTGCATGTGTACCTCTGCTGGCCTCTGATGCTGCACAGAATGGTACCTTTCCTTCAATCACTGATCCAGCCACATCACAAAATCATAAACAGATTCTCCCAAATAGTTGCATAGAAAGAGGCCTGTCAAGCGTTTTTCATCCTCTTAGACAAACTTGTAGGCAAATGCTCTGGCACTGCTTTTTCTTCTTCATTTACAGGGGACAAAGTAAATGATCATCCTACATTGAAAGGTCAGAAAAATCATACAGGAGTTCAGTCTGTGGATGCAGGTGGAATTTCTGTTACAATGAGGCAATGTTTGTTTTTCAGGATTCAACATACAGCCAGCAGCTCCTTATTCCAAGTACAGGTTTACCTTTGAAAACCAAAATATATGCAGCTGTAAGAGCAACCAACCTTGATGGCAGGTACCATAAAGGATATTATTTCTTGTCTTCCTTGCTATTCAGCTCTTGGTGTTGAAATTTTCTCTGATTTAGAAGCATCTATCTGTCCTCATAGCTTTTTTTGTGTGTCAAAGTAATGGTTGTTGTTCAATAATCACTCTCCTCCCTCAGGAGAGTATCAGGTTCTTGATGGTGAACGCATATTTTGCTGAGGTTGTCATTATTAAAGTTTTCCTGTATTATACTTTAAATCCTATATTGGTTGTACTGAAAGAAAGGCCTCTTTTTGATCAAGTGAGAAAATCCAGAGCTTTCAAAAGTGGATTGGTTTTCAATTCTAGTCTTTTGTGGCCATGACTTATGAGAGGAAGTGTACAATGTGTGGTGGTATGACAGTTGACTTGCGTAAAACCAAATGATTTGATTTACACAATTCTGCTGATGTGCTGTACTGTCTAATTTTTTAAGCAGTGGGAAGAAACAGAATGACTCATATGACCTGTGAAATACAGTAATTCAGGGTCTATGTAACAGCCTACATTATTTGTTTATATATTTCTTTTACTTACCTCACTTACCCTCCACACCTACTCTTCTGTTGCCAAATCACCTCATCTATCACTTTTATCCCTGTGCAGGTGGAATGTTTTGATGGACTACTGTTACACCACTCCATCTGGTAATCCTAACGATGATCTTCGATATGACCTTTTTTTAAGGTAGGTAAACCCGGTGTAAACCCGGTATTTTGCTGTACTTCCTTAGAAAAAAAATTACTAATCTCTTCAGTAGTGGTGCCCTAAACTGCTTAGAAAGTTTTTAAGCATTATCACCAGGGATAGGCTTATAGATAGCATGTCAGAATTTAATTTTGTGTGTGAACGTAAACATGGAAGCAAATGCAAAGTCATAAGACTCATGAAGCTAGGAAACCATATATCCAAAATAGCTCTACTAGAGATAACATAATGTCAGTGGCTAAACTGGCCTTTATTTTACCAAAGGTAAGTGTGGTGAATGACAGTGATATAAAACATCATAGACTCCAGACCAGGAAAGTAGTTAAGCAAATGATTAAATATAGATTCTCCTGTTTCTAGTTCAAGTAATAAGATTTATTTGAATTGGAACTTCAAAAAACATCTTGTCAGTATCTCACATAAAATTTTATCCATGACAGTTACTGGAGAGATACTGTCTTCATTTGGAGTTGCCTGTCTATACTGGTTAGCATACCTGATTGCTTTTTGCTTCAGGTTTCAAGTTTCTTTAATTCTGGAATTAAATGGTACCTTGGTTATAGCTGTGGTATTGCAAAACAAAGCGTGATGCCTTTGCATGAAGGTGTTTCAGCACAGAACTGTGCAGTCTAACAGGCAGATTGTGTCTGCCCATGTTGCACTGTGTTCTTTTCCAAGGAACTAAAGCACTGAACTTGCTGCTTGAGTTATTTTATTCTCATCTGAGAGCTTCAAAATACTAATAGGGCTGCTCATCCTAGTTTTACTCTTCTCTACAAAAAACAGCTGCGACAAGGACCCACAGACAACAATAATTGAAAATGGCAAGAGTCAAATGGGCCGGTTTTCCTTTGAGGTGTTTCGCTTTGTGAAACACAAGAACCAGAAGATGTCAACGGTCTTCCTTCACTGTGTGACAAAGTTGTGCAGAGCAGATGACTGTCCCTTTCTTGTGCCAGTAAGTTTTAGTAGACAGAAGTCATTAATTATCTGGATATAAAATAGGCACTGGAGTTCTTCTGCATGCAAATACCATGGAAGTTTGGACGGCACAGAATGAAGGTGACTTGCAGGGACTGAATTAAGAATGTTTTTTGTGTCTGAAGGAATGTGAAACAACTAATGAAGAATATGGAAATATATATTCTCATCTGGAGATAAAATAATACTAGGCCTGCAAAGCATAGGTTGTGGAACACATGAGAAATTACCTTTTCACCTCGTGGTCCTTAATTTTTAAAAGTAACAACTCACAGACAGCTTTAGAGCTTATATTCTTAGTATAGCAGCAAGGTATTCATAATCACAGTGGATGAATAGAAATGCCTGAGAATAGAATTTACAGAAAACTTAAAGGTGTAGGAAGTGCTCTTATACTGACAAGGAAAATATGTGTGAGTTCATCATAGTGAAAAAATACTATGCCTCATATAGTTTATTATCACCTCCATTATAATTTTGAAACTACTGTTTCATTGAAGTTCATGAAGTTATGTCAATTCAAAATTATCTGATTTTAGGAGTGTCAGGAACAATAAATACATTTTGGAAATTGAGACATTTAAATAAATATATAAACACAAAATGTTCTGTGACATCTTCAGAATGCAGTATTTCCTATTGAATGACTTCTCATTTAGAATTTTAAAGTGCTACCTGTTCAGTATACTCCTGAAATTTTGTATATTGTTTAACATTTTTATATTATACGCCTACATAAATTTGTGTTCAATTTATGTTCTGAGGTTTTTGAAGTTCTTTCACAAGAAACATGTTCTTTCACATTGAAGAAATGCTCTTGGTTGAAGCATGCTTGAGTACCCAAGATTACTAAGGTAGATGATAGGTTATAGATGTTAAAGGTGGATTCCAGATGAGAGTGCTGGGGATTGTTTTAGTGTGAGTCTTTGCTATTTAGAACTCCAAATGCGGAAACTCTCACTCAAGAAGCTTGCTAGAGTAGGGATTGTCAAGCAAAACAGATTTGTTGGGGAAAACTGTCTGTAAACAGAGCTTTGGGAAATTAACTACTGAAAATTTAATATACTATAAGATGGATCTTGTGCACAACAGCGATGTAGTTTTGTAAACAAAGTGAGGCAAAATACAATGGGAAGCCAGGCATTTATAAGATATACTTCTAAGGAATATTGCAGCTGTTTTTATTGCAAAATAATATAAAACATATTAAGAAATAAAGTTGTAGTATTACTTATCAAAGAGTTTACAATAAAGCAGGAAGCACAAAAGGACCGTAATTCTATTCCACTCTGAATCTGTGACTGTTTTGATTGACCACTTAGATTTGCAGTAACAGAGAAAGGAGAGATGCTGCTGGGAGGACAACTTGGAGCCCTCAGAGCACATCTGGCAACGCTGTAATCTCTGCTGGCCCCATCATTACAAGGAGTGGTAGGAATGAACAATCTTTTTCTATGGACTGCAGGAATTTTGGAAACCTGGGGAAATTGCAATTTAATATAGATTTGCAGTGACTCAGAGAAAGGATGAATTCTCTGAATTTGCTGAGTATTTTTTCCCTACTGTTGGGGTCTTTGATAGAAATTTTGAGCTAATATTTTTCTGGCTCACACGTGTTTCCTACTCCAGTAAAATCACTGTGGGATACTGTTACATATTTAAGGCCATTAAAAAAGTTCAAACTCAGTAGGTTGACTTTTTTTTTTTTTAAGTCAGATTTCGCTGTAGATAAAGGAATTTAAGGTACTGTGTTCAGTGGTGCAATTTAATTTGGACAGCTAATGAATATTCACTGTCACTTTCTATTCACCATATCTTCCAGCTTCCCTCTGGGTTTTTATATAAGTGTTTGCAAAAATTAATACATGCTATGCCCAGCCTTCATCCATAAGAAAGAAATAGGACAAACACACTGTAAATTTTAAACAGAGGGGGCCAAAGCCCACTGCTTTAAAGTGAGGGTAAAATTCCATGATTTCCATTTTTATTGCCAAAGTTTTTTTTAAAAAATGGCAACTCTAAGTGCTGCAACTGTAACCTGCAGTCTCTGAAAAGAACTTGTGACTGCTGTTGTCTCAATAATAAAAATAAAGTATTTGAAAAAGTTTAAGAAATTACTGATATTTACAAGCAGTTGCAGTTGAGCAACTGATTTCAGCAGTCTTGGATTTAGGAAGATGAGAGTAGGACTGAATCTGATCTAGGAAAAATAATTTAAACCCTTGGGAATAAAATCCTTCTTTACATGCAAAGTGGTTGTACCCACATATACAAAGAAAACAACTGACCCTCCAGAATGAGGAACCATCTAACAAGAGACCATTTTTAGAAAAAATACACTGTTATGAGCAAAATTTCTGCACTGACAGTGAGTAATTTTTTTGCATTGTACATGGTCCCAATTGATTTGCTACTATCTGATTAGTCAAGAAAAAGTGAGACCTAACTTCAAAGTTGCATATATGAGTACTTATGGGAAATGAATGATGGATCTGCTCAGCCAAACATGCATGTTAGAGTAATGCTGCCTTAGGCAAGGAATGGAAACTAGACCCAGCTTGTTATATGAGCAACCCCTATTAGGAGTTTAGCTTATGATTCAAATGCTGTGAATGCTATTTTTACAATTAAAAAAATGGTATTTATCGTTTGCCTTTAAGTGTTGCATAGCTTCAAGCAAAGTGATCTGTTCATGGGTGTTTTATGGTCCCAAAGAAATGATAAGTAATTTTATAATTTCATGACAGCTGTTAAGGTTGTTTAAAGGTTGTTTAAATGAAAACATCAATAAGGCTGAAAAAAGAAAATAATTTTGTAGGTGTCTTCTGCTTTGAGATATGTGAGTAAAACTTTTTAGGTTATAAATACTTAGCCATCTTCATAGTATGCTTCTGGAGCATCCCTCTGCTGCTGTGACAGAAGGATAGTTTGATGTTAAGTACTCCAAAAGAAAATGGGATTCAATGTAGAACTCTGCCATGAATTTCAGAAGTGGCATTGGACCAGTCCCTCAATCTGACTTGAACTTCACTTTTCCTTCTGGAGCAGAAAAGGAATTAGTTTTGCTCTCTCTTCTTATTGGGAGAATAAACACATAAAAATTATGAAGCTCAGATATAGTTAGTTAACAGAATAAAAGAGGGAAGATCATGAGAGAACTTGAACAAAACTATCTGGGTTTGGATCAGGAATGCCAGGGTGACATGCTGGCTTACTCTGGTGTGATGTTACACTATTTTCAAAACCAGCTCTGGCCCAGCTTTAGCAAAGATACAGAGCCCACCAAAGCTGCTGCACCCGACTCACCACAGTACATTTACCAGTATTAGGACTGTAGTTGCGTGGATGTGCAGCCCCTCACTTCCCTCCTTTAGGTCCTGGGGCTGGGCCCTGTGCACGCTGGCATCCTCAGAGCCCTCTCAGGTGATCCAGGTCTCCCAGTTATTCCGGTCAGCAGTTGTTCTAGCAACAGAGATGTTTATGAAGCTGCCTTTGTAGGAACTGAATAGAGCCACTGCAAATGAGTAATGGCCCTCCTCCTGTGTAGTGCTGAACTCATATTTCTAACATTTGGTTCTTTTCAGAGAAATGTTATTGTTTTTTGTTAATCTAAAATAAGTCTTTACAGGAGGCATGCACAGAAGAAAATGTTTTAGTCTCTGTATGGAAGCAAAGCAGGTACTTACTTGTGAAGCTGAAATTATGTAGCTTTTGATGGATGTCTCAGTTAAACCTGTGAGACAGCTGCTCAAAACAAATGTATATGTGAGCTGTGCTTACCAGTTGCGCAATGCCCCCCNNTATTGACAAATGTAATTCTGAAAGGGACAATGGCAAGTAAGTAAAACCTGGAGACAAAATACAAATGTTTCTCTGGATATAATGCCCCTGTATAACTGTCAAGAAAAAAATGAGCATGGGGAAAGGGCATTTTTGTAATAATTTATGGTCACTGATATATTTTTCCTTGTAGAACACAAGGTAATTTTTTTCCTATAAAGATATTTTATAATATGATTAACATTGAAGGGACTTGTGTATAATATCGTGTTTATAGTTCTGTTTTTGTTGAGGGACAGAATAGAACTTGCCACCTTTTCAATTAAGAGGTTCCTGTATTAAGGTGGTGTTGGTTTGTTTTTTCCACAGAATATTAAGTAGTTTCATATTGGTTGGTGATATTAAATATGAAGCAAAGTCATGTAATTAATGTTATTGTTGGTATTCTAGCAGAGATGCTTAAAGCTCCTAGTCAGTAGAGCTGCTGTACTTTTAGAATGAAATGAGGACTATTGTCTGTTGTGCTGCAAGGGGGGAGGAGATAGGCAGAGGTATTTTAAAAATATAACACATGCTCTTTTTTTTTAATGTAGATGAGACGCCAACCAACAATTCAGAGCTTGGTAAGTTAATCAGAATTCCAAGAAACATAAAAGAGGGTTTATGAGTGAAACAGAACTGAGGAGATGAACAATTTTGATTGATATCTATGTCCTGCCTTTTTTTTTCTTTTTTTTCTGCCTTTTTTTTTTGTGTGTGTGCGTGTCATTTAAATGAATCAATACCAACATGCTGAAAAGAAAGCAATTGGCGTGTCTGGAATTCTCGGTTTAATTTGTGCTCAGCCCCATCAACATAGAAACTTCTAATTCCTATGATGAAATGGAAATGAAGATCTGCTGCTATGTCATATGAGGGTGAGGGAACACTATAACCATCAGATGCAAAATCAGACTTAAGCAGTAAAATTTGCTCATGCTACACAGGAGCAGAGCAGGAAAATGGTTATTATGGTGCAGTCCAGCTCAGTTCACAGCTTGAAGCTAGAAGATCAGAGTTGCAGTTCCTATTCTCCTGGCTTTTAACAAAAAAAGAACCTATGGAGAAGCTTGAGTAGAAATTGTGCCTGGCTAGGGCAGTGAAGGAAATAGGCTGCAAGGGAGATCAGCCCTCTAAGTTTTAGGACGTTTCTCCTTAGGGCACTTGGAGGACTTGTTTCAGCCTGTCTGTTACTGTTCTCTGCTGGTAACAAGGAGTAGCTAATGACTAAGAAAGGATGGTCAGGGTAACCAGGTGGTACATTGGGCCCTTCCACGTTGTATGTCTTTGTAACAGGACTGAGTGGAACAAGGAACCTATCCTGTCCTCTGAACTATAATACTATTTGTTCCTTTCTTTTCTGGACTTAGAACATATGAAGGCAGCAACCTTTCTTGCCTGTCATGGACAGAAAGTTTTCCCTGTAATTAATTTCTCTCTGATGTGTTCCTACTCATGGATATAATTAAAATAATAAAAACCAGATTCTTTATTTGCTGCACACAGTTTGCTGTGTTAATGGCTGCTACCTGTCCTTCCCACCCAATGAAAATAGCAGCCCTCTCTATCCCAGAGCACCAGCCTTTCCTTTGCCTGTTACTGTCTCAACGGAGGGCAGAGTAAGGTGAGATTACTTCTGTAGCAGTCAGAAGGCAGCATGGTGTTGAGAGGGGAAGGGAAACCTGATCAACGGTCTTGATTTTTTTTTTTTCAGCTTTGGTGAGGAGGGAGAGATCACTGATATTGAGGGCTCTTCCTTCTGGGAGGAGCAGTCTGGTTTCTCACACAGAAGCTGTGTTGTCATTTCACCTCACTCTCCAGTGCTGGTGATGGCAAACACATGTTGGTACTTTGGCTAGTACATACCACTAAAATGCTTTTCCTCCCCTCCTGCTGGAAAAGACAATACAGGCTGGGTGTGTGTGGTTTGATATCTCAGAACTGGTCCATAAACAGACTGTTGAACTGCAATAAGTAGTAAATATGTTACCTCTTCTACCTGAGAATCGAAAAAAAAATTAAGAAGCCCTCTGTGAAGGTGTACAGACAAGCTTAGAGCAAGTCTGATATCTGGTGCTAGATATGCCTGCTAAGGATTTATATGCACTTTGAATTGACATGTAGTTGATGACAGTGCGGAAGAAATTCCTTCATTAACTTGATTAGGCCACAAATCCTTATAGTTCCTGATAGTTCTTGGACAATAATAGTCTTGCCTTAAGTAGCACAGGTCAAGATTGGTCACTAGCACATGTGGGATTATGCCTTAGAAGGCATATATCTTTATCCCCCGACATGATTTATACTCGAAGAACTAATAACTCTTTTCAAAATGTACTTAGATAAGCTTTATCCAAGTAGACAGATGCTCATTCTGAGGTATAGTTTTAGTTCCTTCACTGCAATTATACTGTATATAGAGTACTCTAAAAGGAAGACAGAAATATTTGGCACTCCTGAGAGATTATAACCAGATCTTACCTCAGCATTTTTCTTCTCGTTGCAGCTCATCCAAGTGGACCTCCTTTCCAGCTGAACGCAGTCACCAGTGCACTGATTTCAGGCATTGTCATCCTAGGAATATCAAGTGTTTTCTTTTTTGTATGTTCTCTAACTCTTCTGCACAGGAATTGGCCCAACAGTTCAGTCCTGAGTGGCATCCGAAACCCAGTTTTCAACTGAAAGTGATGATTAATTTGCACTTTTTCTTTGGGGTTGCCTTTCTTGTCTGTGAAATATGATTCCATTAAAAAGTAATATTAAGGCAACACTCCAGTGGTATCCAGCTTCTATTCCAGCTATTCTATATTTTTAGATTTGCTAGATGTTGTGTAGGTAAGTGGCAGTGATATTGGTAACAAGCCTAGAAAATGATGAGAATCCCAATTGTGTTTGCAATCAGACTGCATGACTTTATGCCCATGAGTGTGCTGATAATAGAGCTCATATCTTCATCTTCTCAGTAAGGTCTCAAAGCTGAAGATGCTGAAGATGAGAACCTTTCCAAGTATGTCATTTTTATACAAAACCTGACATATTCAGGAAAACTCACAAGTTCATAAACACCTATTAAGATAAGGATCACTTCCCTTTTGTCTTTATATTTTTCTCAAATTTAAAAAAACCCCAAGTGTTTCTCAGGAGGATCTTGTTTTCAACTATCTTAGCTAAAAACAACACTAGAGGGACTCACAATAAGGGACTTTTACTTATTAGTAATTTGGAAATATTTTCTTAGATATGTCTTCCATTGACTTGTGGTAGAATCATGTGAAGGACAAAATCTGGCTGGTTATCTTTGAGTCAAATGGTTTAGGGCAAGCTGCAGTTGGTCCCAGAGAAAAATGCTGCAGCTCTTAAGGTGAAAAAAATTTTTCCAGCAAAACCATTGAATTTAGAATCGCGGAGAGCTTTAAATCCAACTGATGTTCATTAGAAAGGTCATTTTGCACAGAATTACCACATGTGCAGACTTCAGTCAAATTCTAACCCTGGAAACTGCTCCAAGGGGAAAAGCATTCCTTCCCCTCCCGACTCCTTGAATAGGCAAGCTAATACAAACAAGTATTGCCAAAACTCTCCTCACAGAAAATTACTTTTGGAGAACAATCTGGCAGTTGAATAAAACTCTCGCTTAATATCTTAATTTGTAAGGGCAAGTTTTGCCCCATGAGTTTTTCAGTTCTCAGATAAGGCTTTGCTTTCTACATGAAGAGTCATCAATCAGTGCTTATTTCTTTAGCAGATTTTCTGCATGAGTTAGGCTTCACTGCATGGATGAGGGGGAGAGGGCAATTAGAAGGATAACAGGCTACAAGCAGTACTGTATTCTTGACTCTAGTCGATCTGATAAATATCAGACTTTCCTGAAGTGAGTGTGAGTGACCAGGTGCCCTCAAACAGGAGCACAGGGCAGTGGCTTAGCTGTGTAGAATAGAGAAAAATGCTGGTACTAGAGAGGCCACTGTAGACAAAACATATTAAGCTGGACTGGATAGGCAGTTGGGATTTTGGTCGTGCATACAGCAGTCAAATTTCATTTTTCATGTACTGTACATATTGGCATAGAAACACCTCATTGATATTTATCATCATCCTGTGTTAACCATGTCTGTGTTTTCACTGTTGTGACAGAGCTGGCTAATGATCAGGGCTTTTTGTCTCTCAAGACTAAAGACAAATACAGACTTGTTCTCAGTTTTCTCTGATCCTGCACATGCTGTATAAAGGCCTGTTGTTTGCAAATTCCACTGTGCTGTAGGGCAGTATCCCTAACAACCAATACTGTGCCTGTTTTCCTCCAGTCTTAATACCTCAGAAACATTTTTTGCACTTCAGGGGTTAGGTCTGATGACATGTAATACACGATTGTTTAATAAAATTATTTTAAACATTTCAGAATGGCTGCTTTGTCTGAACCATTTTTCCTCCCTCAGTCAAATGGTTAGTTTTGTACATGTTTTTGGGGCTCATTCTACAAAGGCGAAAACTGGACATGCTGTTTTAGTTGTTTTGGTAAGAGCTTTCAAGATATAGGATAAATTAATATAACTATATCTTTATCACATTCCTTTAAAGGCCAATAAACTCTGGAGATTTATATCCTAGTCTGGGGATAAATAAATTCAGGTAATCTATTTTAATTTACTCATAAAGACAACCACAGAAATTCCATTAATGTAATTACTACTTAGTAAGGAGCAGCTTTGGCTGAAACTTTCCAGTGATGGACATTAACATTGTTAGAAAGTTGCTTCAACAATTAATTGCTGCCTTCATTACTTTTTAAAAGCCTTACTAATGTGAATATGCCCATCTTAACTTGCCAGACATTAGCAAGTGTCGAGCTTGTGTCTGTTAGACAGAGGTAGATCCTTTTTCTAAAACAAATTCCACAGGCTAAGACCATAGGAAAAGGAAAGTGAATGGTGTTTGAAATAAAAAAAAGTTGCTGATATAATATCATACCAGTTCTATTTAATTTCTCTGTATTTCTGGAAAGACAGTTTGTTACTTTTCTACAAAGAAATGTATTTTATAGAAATTAACACGAAGTCTTGTTGACTAAACATCTTGAAGCTTGTGTAGCCCATTTCAAAAATGGAGTTGTTACTCAGTAATGTAATATGTAAAATGTTTTTCTTTCATTTGTTAAAATTTCTGGAGTAGTTTGTTTTCGTGAAGAACTAGATAAGGTGATATTTGTGTAACTTTTCCTCACATGGAAATTATTGGATACCTAAGGGTGATCTTCCACTAGCTAATTAAGTGGATAGACTTCCAAGAGTCATCTGTAGGGGTCACTACTGAGTTTGCTGGATTGTGAATGTTTTTGTCTCCATCACACATGCAAAGAGGTAAATATCTGTTCCTCCTTGGTAAAACAAAATGGAGACTCCCATGTGGAAAATGATATCTAAACCCAGGCTTATTCATTTCCAGATTTGACATGGGAATGTTTTATGAATTTTAGGGGAGGCAAAAACTTGAGCTAGGCTGCCAAAATACTTCTAGAATGGAGAGGACTGACTGAATATTGAAAACATTCTCCTCCCAGTTTATTTGAAAGAGATGTACACGTATTTAGGAACATGTGGAAGCCATAACTTGTGACCTCAAAAGTTTCAAGTATCAGGTTAGGCAGAGATGGAGTTGTATGTGCATTAAGGTTAGTCTCTCCTTTTTGAAGGGCAGGATGTTAGGTGAGAGGGAAGGGGGAATGGATTGAAAACATAAGTTACGTATAGTGGGCAGGGACTTCTGGCACTTGTGAGATGGAGTTTTAAATGGAGTAGTGAATTGAGAAGACACTTTGGATGAAGGACTTCAGGCAGGATACATAATGAGGGTCTCTCAGGTGTTTAGTGAAACTGAATTACTAAAAGAATTGTGGCTCTGGTAATACAACCACTTGTATTAGGGGTGCCTGTTACACGTGTTTTAATGCCGTTTTTTGCACAATGGTCTGGTTTCTGCAGGTAAGCAGAGTGTATTGAAATATTCTCAGGTCTGTGACTCAGATTTGGGAGAAAAGAAACTGAGATTTTAAGCTTAATTCTAAATCTGGTAGAATATAATAAACCTATATAGAGGTGGAAACACCTCCTGGATTCCTGTCCTTGGAAGAAATAAATGGCATATCCAACTGGAGCTGTGTATGCCAGTGCTTGGGGTAAGATTTGAGAAACAGGCCTTGGCTAAGGAACCTGGAAGTAAGTCACACTTCCCAGGTTATTTGGCAGACAGTATTTCTTACTCTTGATATCTCAGGCTCCACAAATATGCCAGAAGAAGCAGCCTTACCCTGTTAAGCTACTCATCTCTTCATCTGGTGGAGTATTGTGATAAACTAAGAAATGTTCCAAGTGTGGCAAATTTGTCCTTCCTCAGATTACTCCCAGATTTTATTCCGGTGCCATTCGGACCTTGCCCATGCCTATCAGGAAGAAAGAGGTAGGATGGAGGTGGAAGAAACATCAGACAGTAGCTCTGCACAGGCTGGACTGGCTGTTTGATACACTGGTGGTTTCAGGACTGCCATGACTCTTTGCCATAATGCCTCTTTTGAAAAGTTTTAATAATTTTTCTGTTATTAGTTAAATAACTCTTTCCTGGTCTTTAAATGAGTATGTTTGTACAACTAGGAAGCACATCCTAATATCCTAAGGATAGAAAAATTGAAAATGTAGGCAGGGAAGTCACTTAAGTGACTTGTGAAAGTAAACTGATCACTGTTGGCAATCTGAGGGAGGTGCTGGCCAACAAGATTTCAAATGCTGATGTTGCATTCATAATCTCTGCTTTTGGACTTAAGGGTGTAGTGTGAAAAATACTTTGTGCTAAGGCAGGATCCACTCCTGTCTTTGTAACCAAGAAATACCATCTAGCCATAACTCAAATGCTTGTTGCAATCCCCTGTTAAAAGGAGTAATCTCCACTGTTTTGGGCTGATAAGATGGTGGTTGTTATGGACATTCAGTAGCCTCACCTGAGTAGGCATCCTGAACTGCTCTGGGTCTCAGAAGTGTGTTTATCAAAGTTGCTTGTTTTGCATAAATTAAAAAAAAAAAATAGCCTTGCTTCAGCATGTTTTCAACCCATTTTCCTGGACTGAAGAATGAATCAGGAGAGGCCTGATTTTGCTGCCAGAAGCACATGTATTTCCCATCAAGAGGCTGAATGATATCCATTACAGGTACTGTTCAGAGTGGGTGAAGAAGGATCTGCTCTTGTGACTGTTTTCTCCTCAGCCCTATAATCCCTTTTGTCTTGATTTAAGCTGAACTCTATTCAATCAGTTTTATTATTCTTATCAGGAGATAACATCTCTCTGCTGAGCAGCTGTTTTGAGAGTCAGGCATAGTTTTAGTGTATTTTTTTAGTGTGTTTCAAACTCATTTTTTCAGAAATTTTTTTTTACTTTATGAAGGGGAATTAATGAACTGAACCAGTTGGTACAATCACAGGTTACTTCATAGAGCAGATGTTCCTGATTTTCTTTCTCCCCTCTCCAGATTCTAATGGATAAAAATAATAAAACTCTTAATTCAAATGTTATTTGCAAATGATCATTAAGGAAAAGTTCGGGATGGGATCTGTACTGCATGATTCACCTGACGCATACAAGCATGTACACTCACCAGGTGTGTATTCTGCACAGGCTTGCATTCAGTCTGGAGCCTGTGGCTGGTCAGGAGGTAAGTACTGACTGTTGTGTCAAATCCTGCTTCTGGATGTCAGGGGCTGCACAGCTGAGTCAATGCCACGTGAAGGACTAATGCATGTGCAGCTTCTCTCCCTCATCCCAAAACATGGAGCAGTAGGTTGCATGTTGTCATCACAGCACTGTAATTAATATGCCCAGAGCCATGAAATGGGTGGCCAGGACAACTGCTCTCAGTCAGTCTCATCACCGTGTCCTGGTGCCTCCTTGGCTGTGGGTCTGACTCTGGTAATGCTCTGTACATGCGTTGTAACTTGGCAAAGTGGGAATGCAGCCTTGGCAGTGCTTCTGCTGTTTGTTTGTACTGCTGCTCATTGGCTCTGCTGAGTAGCTTGTTCTGCTACACATGAACTCCACACAGACTTGCTCTGCTGGGACCATTGATTAATACACAAAAAAAGTGTGTGAGTTAGTGGGAAATCACTGAGTAAGCCCCTGTGTGGATAATTGTGTTTGCTCCCACAAGTGAAGGGAGAGCTGGCAGAGGGGGAGGTGGCAGAGCTATGCCCTCAGGTGCAAGAGCAGCAGCTCCTGCAGAATGGGCTGTCGAATAGCAAGGAAGAGAAACAACTTGTCTTGGTGTGTTATGTGGCAGGAATGTATAATGTTTTATGATGTCAGTGGGGCAACCACGTGTGTATGTTTGGCTTGGTACACTCCAGGGCAGTTAGTGCATGTCGTAGGCTCTGTTGTATAAACTGGGATGGACTGTGACATCCTAGGGAAATCTGCTTTGATACTGAACCCACAACAAGATCACAGGTGTACAGATTGAAAACTGAGGCACTCACTCACTTTGGTCTTGTTCTGGTCACTTCTGCAGCAGCAATGTGCCTTTTGCTTCAGTGACACTTGAGCATTCTCAATGCTGTCAGCTTCTTTATCAGCACTTACGGAGGACTGCACTGGTACATTGCTGAGATAAAAACTTCTCTCTGGGAACCTTAATTAGATTAATTGCACTTACTAAAGGTGTTTCTGGTCTGTCAGGCCCAAAATGTTAGTGTGATTTGTGCCTTGGCTCCTAATGTTAGACAGACTTTGAATATGGTCTTCTTTATTTTCAATTCTAATTCTTTAGAGATGAAATTGCCATGAGCTCATGATGGTGCTTTGACTTTTCTTAGCATTTTCCAGATCTTCAAATTACTGAAGCCTATTAGGTTCTCCATTCCTTCAACAAGTGTTCCAGCCCCAACAATCTTCTTGGTCTTCCACCAGACTTGTTTCAGTTTATTGATATTTTCCTTTTATGGTGAGGACCGAAAAAGAACATAGTATATCTAGGTGGTGCAGAAAGTGAGTCCTGAGGGACAATCACTTCTCTCAGTCCATGTTCCTGTTCATACAGCCCAGGACACTGTTGACTTGCTTTGCTGCTAGGACCCACTGCTGGTTCCTGTGCAGCTTTCTGTCCACCAAGATCCCTGACTCCTTTTCGTCAGGGCTGCTCCCCAGCCAGTCAGTCTCCAGCCTGTATCCTTGCAGGGGTTCCTCTCATCCAGATACAGGACTTTGTATTTATCCTTGTTAAATTTCATGAGGTTCCTGTCAGTCCATTCCTAGATTCTGACTAGGTCCCTTGGAATGGTAACCTTGCTTTCAATAATACTAAGTGGTCATTGTTAAATTTCATCTGAAAATTTGACTAGAGTCCATTCTGTCAGCTTCTCTAGGTCACTGATAAAGGTATTAAAGAGGACAGGTCCCAAGTGGACTCCTGCAGTACTCCAAGTTGCTGGTATCCACTACTCACTGAACTTAAATCATTCAACAAAATATTTACCACCCAGGTGTTCACCCACTCTCTGTTCTGGCTGGGGTAGAAGAACACTGTGGAGACCACATGAAAACCTTGCTGAAGTTGAGGTGAATGATGGATGCTGTGCACTTGGTCATACATTCAGTAATTTTATTGAGTTGGTCAAGCACTATTTCACCCTTGGTAAATCCATGCTTGCTTTTCCCAACTACTGCCACCTCCTCTGTGCGGCCAGAAATGTGTTTCAAGAGCACTTGCTGCACAATGGTTCCAAATGCCAAGGAGCACTTGGGATTCAACCCAGAAGACTGAGTGTTGCTGCCTGTGAGTAGCTATGAAGCTTGTGGTTGAGATCTGCTTCCTGCTCACCCGTTGTCACACTGGCCTGCAGTTGCTATCATTTCTCCATCTGTTAAACTGAAAGAGACTGCTGCTGTCAGTTCAAGGTTCATGTTCTGCTGATCTTGTATGATAGGTACAATGATGCTACACAGGACAGGTTGCTTAATTTGTTTATTTTTAATCAGGAAGTCATATCAGAAATCCAATCCTTACAGAAGGCTGATGTTGACTAGAGTCCCACTAAGGAGCTATGCGCAAGCATAGTGCATTTTCTTAGAAAGGTGCTTACTTTCTGTGAAACTTTGCTTTGCAGGGTGCAGGTTGAACAGTGAACTAGGATTAGTTTCAAGCAATGCTTGAGAAGGAGACTGCTGCCTAGTGGAGCCCTGTCTCCTTTACTGAAGAAGTAAACTTCCAGTGAATGAGGCAAGGAAATGGTTAAAAAGATAATGGTTGTATGATTAAAATTGTTGATTCTACTCTGCTGTGTTAGTGCTTCTGGATCAGCTGGACATAGCTGCATTGAAATGACAGATTGAATTGTGGTCATGCTCTATACCTTAATCTTATCCTTGAATCCTATCTCCTTGAGCCAAAGCCTTCATGCTTGGCACCATTCCTGGTACAGTGTTCCACCACGGTGTGTGTCTGAAGTTGTTCTGACTGCTGCTTTAGGACTTGTGTGCTGTCCCAAGGCTACAATTTCTGCTGCTCCTTGGCTGGGTGGGCACTCACCTTCTCTCATGCCTGGTCTTGACCTGCCTTGGCTGCAACTCCTCTGCTTCTGTCCACCCAGACTGCCTTAACCCTAAGCTGTGACCATGTGGGAGCCATGTCAGCACTACCCCCGTAGTATTTCTGGTTCTGCCTGCTGATGCCCTCCCTTCTGCTGGCTAAGTCAAACTCCTCTTAGGAGTCTTGTCTTCTTGATTTCCATTCATTTGGAATAGGGCACATGGGACCTCTGGCTATAGTAATGAAAGTGTGCAGTGGCTAGCAGTCTAGAAAATGAGTTCTTGTTTCTGCAAACATCAAACTTACTGTTTCTCTGGGTAACCCTTAAGGAAATAAGTTTTGATGCTCAATATACTGAGCATGCTCTGCTACTGTCATTATACTAGAAAGAAGAAATAATAGCATTAAGAGGAAGCAAAAAACATTAAGCAACAGCAAAAACTTTTACTAATATTTTTGCACTTACCTCATTAGTAAACATAAACTGAAATCTATGTGGTTCAATAACTTTTCTGATCTATTCCATTTTGGACTGCAGTTGTGAAAAAATGTCACCGAATCACTGATTTACATGGATGTGAGTTCAGCATGAGGGCCCTCTACAGCTAATGAAATAAAGTAGGCAAGATACTTGTGTTCTCAGAGAGCATCATTTTTAAGTACTTCCTCAACTGTCTGTCTGTATGATTTGCACAGGTTTACTCTGATGCTACAGAGGCTATTTGCTATTCTCATTGTTTTACATGTTTTGCAGTGCAAGAGGCCTGGAGAGAGAGATATATACTTCTTCTGGCTTATGTTTCTATGATTGAATGGGTTAATTCTGCTTATACCTGTGTTGGGGCTGCCAACAACCTCTTCTAAGGCAGATATGGAAAGCATTTGTCATTTTCTGCCTGCAGATAGAGAAGCTGAGCTTTGCTGCTGTTAGTGGTGCCTGGAAACAGCCTCCCCCTGTGAGGAATACCTCTGTAATGATTACCAGGCTGTGAGTATGCAATAGAATAGCTAATGGTGTCTGTATCTGTTGATTCAACGTGGTAAAAACAGTTTGGCCCCTCATAGAGCTGCCTCACAAATAGTTCCCATTTGAATTGCTGAATGGATGCATTGAGAAAAGCAGTGTCAGCAAGTTGAGGAAGGTTATCCTGCCCCTCTACTCAGAGCTGGTGAGGATGCATCTGGAGCACTGTGTCCAGTTCTAGGCTCCTCAGGACAAGACAGACATGGATCTTCTGGAGTGGGTCCAGCAGAGGGCAACAAAGATGATTAAGGAGTTGGAGCACCTCTTATGAGGAAAGGCTGAGAAAGTTGGTTCTGTTCAGCCTTGAGAAGAAGCAGCTAAGAGGGGAACTCATCAATGTATACAAGTATGTGAAACAAGAGTGCCAAGAAGATGGAGACCGGCTCTTCTCAGTGGTGCCAAGTAAGAGAACCACAGGCAATGCGCAGAAACTGATGCACAAGAAAATTCTATCTGAATAGGAGGAAGAACTTCTTTACTGTTTGGGTGACCATGCATGGGAACAGATTGCCCAGAGATGATGTGGTGTTTCTCTCATTGGAGATATTCCAGAACCATCTGGATGCAATCTTGTGCAATGTGCTCTAGGATGGCTCTGCTTGAGCAAGGAGGTTGGACCAGATGACCCACTGGAGTTCCTTCCAACCTTACCCAGCCTGTGATTCTGTGACATAGGTGTATATTATAGAGATGTAAATTTTGTGGTGTGAGCTGCATGCTTCTTTTTTCTATTTTTTCCTTTCTGTACATAGTTGCTTTCCCTTCGAAATTTTAGTTTCCTAACTCAGAAGCTCTCTGAAAGCTTTCCTTCTCTAATAGTCATCTTTCAATACCTTCCTCAGCATTGTTAGAACAGGGGACTTCATCCTCTAACTTTTGCTGTAATTCACTGGTGTCTTTTATAATGCTTCTGTTTTTCTGCTCTTTTTAAAGCTGTTAGGGACAATAGGAAAGGTATCTACAGAAGAAATAATAAACAGCAGTCTGACTTTTTTTTTCTCTGTTGATTTTTTGCAAGATGTCCTTGATTAAGTATTTACTGAAGTAAAGCAATGAAAGTCAGGATTAACAAAGTAGCCTTTGGGTATGTTTTTCTTTGAAAAAAATTAATCTGTTTATCTTTGCAGCTTGGATGAAGTACCTCTTCTGTCTTCCTGGGTTTTAAAGAATACTTTATCTGCATTTTATTGTATTTATTTTATTGGATGACTTGACTCATCCTGGTTTCTTCCAGTGAAGTATGAATGTGGCATACTACCATACAGAGAACACATGAAGTGTGAAGGTTGAGAGAAGAGCTTACAAAATAAGTTTTTTGTTACCATTTTATTCATTCCATCATCTGAAAAGTTATGCTACTTTAAAATCAAGGAGACAGATATGTGTTCCTGTGAGATAAAACAGACCTCTGTGTCACATGTCCTGCTTGACTAACCTGATTTTTTTCTATGACAAAGTGACCACTTAGTGGATAAGGAAAAGGCTGTGGATGTTGTCTATCTAGACTTCAATGAAGCATTTGACACTGTCAGCCACAATTCTTCTGGAGGAACTGGCTGCTCATGGCTGGGTAAAAAACTGGCCTGAAGAGTGGTGGTGAATGGAACTAAATCCAGTTGACAGCTGTTCACTAGTGGTGTTTGCCAGGGCTCAGTGTTGGGACTGGTCCAGTTTTAACATCTTTGTCAACGATCTGGAAGAGGTGATGGAGCACATCCTCAGTAGGTTCACAGATAGCACCAGGCTGGGTAGGAATATTGGTCTGCTTGTAGGTAGAAAGAATCTACAGAGGGATCCGAACAGACTGGATCAATGGGCTAAGGACAATGACATGAGGTTCCACAAGAACAAGCACTGGGTCCTGCACTTGGGTCACAACAACCCTGTGCAGTGCTCAGGCTTGGGGAAGAGTAACTGAAAAGTGGATCAGTGGAAAAGGACATGGGGGTGTTGGTGGACAGCTGGCTGAACATGAGCCAGCAGTGTGCCCAGGTGGTCAAGAAGGCGAATGGCATCCTGGCTTGTATCAAGAATAGTGTGGCCAGTAGGACCAGGGAAGTGATTGTACTCAGCACTGGTGAGGCTGTACCTCAAGTACAACATCCAGTTCTGGGTCCCTCACCTCAAAGGGTATTGAGGTACCAGAGCATGTATAGAGAACAACAAAGAAGATGGTGAAGGGCCTGGAGCACAAGTCTTATGAGAAACTCCTTAGGGAGCTGTGTGGGCTTCTTTAACCTGGAGGAGGCACAGGGGAACCTTATTACTCTCTCCAATCACCTGAAATGAAGTTTTAGTGAGATGAGGGTGATCTCTTCTGTCATGTCTCAAATGAAAGGACCAGAGAAAATTGCCTTAAGTTGCTCCAGGAAAGGTTCAGATCAGATATTAGGAAAAGATCTTTTCATTGAAAGAGAAGTTAGGCATTGGAATAAGTTGCCCAGGGATGTGGTTGGGTCACTCTGTCGTGAAGTGTTCAAGAAACATCTGAATGTGGCACTTGGGCATATGGTTTAGGGGTGATTATGGTGGTGCTGTGTTGACGACTGAAATAGTTGGTCTTGAAGGTCTCTTCCAACCACGATGATTGTGTTTTTGAGGTGATAGAGGCTGTTTGGATGTGCTGGTGGTAGTGGTCAAGTTTGGTTGATATCCAAACAGCAAGATTGGGAATATGAGTTAGATGTGACTTGTACATCTACTCGGCAATAGGATCTGGCATCTGGTTGTGTCCTGAGTCCCACTGAGTCGAGACGCGCCTGTGCAGTCCTTGGCTGAAGGATTATTTATTGATATTGTAGCATCTGTGTTGAGCAAGTACTGGGAGAAAAGCTGAGGTACAAAGTTATGGTTTGCAAACTACATTGTGATACTTGCATAACCTTTGTCCACTTGGAGGTTTGGGTAAGGCATCTCATGGGGCAGCTATCAGAAGTTAACTACCAAAACATAACTAAAACACAAATCCATGCCCAGCTTAGTGTGTCATTTCCTCCTAGAGTACTGTGAGGACAACCATGAACTTTTCAGATTGCAGAGTGCCCACCTCCTGTCATGCTGGAACACCACCTGTGTATCTTGTAGAGCATCTTTCCTACAGCATGTCCCAGTGTTTAACACCGTGGGTTGGATAATGACAGAAAAGCAGAAAGGAGGCAGGAACAAGCTTGAATGAAAAGAAGTTTTGTAGATAAAAACTGAAAATATGTCAAGCCCGGATAGTTTTCTTAAATTCGGATTGTTCTTAAGGATGTATTGTAGTACCTTCCCTGCTTTGGCACATCAGCTGGGTGGAGTATAGCTCCAGACAACAATGCTTTGGAGTTTATTTTAATGAGTAGGGATTAAGGAGTCACACCAGTAAGCTGGCAAATATTATAATAGATGCACAAATATGATCAGTTCTTGCTATTTTGTTTCTAAACTAGCACATTTCCAAGTCAGTCAAGGCAGCATGAGGGACTGATGAGCTGCTATGGTTAGTTTATGGTAATGTTGGTAAATTTACTGAGGAGTCAACGGGAATCATTCAGGTTAGTACACTTAATGCTGTGGTGTCAGCAATGTTCATATATGCTCAAAAACTGGCCATATTAACACTGCTGATAGTACTGGCTGTATAAGATAGTTTCTTGGAGTGTTGTGGAGAAAAATACTTCTTTTGCAGTTGTCTTTAGCAGTAGAGAGAAGGTACCTAGTGATTATAAAGATCAACAAAAAAAATATATGATATTTATCAGGAATTTACATATCTGTACATAAAGAGCTAAAATCCTTATCTCTTTCCCTCTGAAAGATGTGAAGCTTCTGTCCTGTGGCTTCTGATGACAGCTCAATACTGCTTTGCTACGGAGACTGGTTCGTCCCACAAATGGTGGGAGAAATCAAAGCCCTGCAGCTCATATTATCTGTCTTGCTATTTTATATCATCTGTCAATCATTACGGTATTGAACAAGGCCATTTCACATCACCCAGATGAGTTCTGAGAAAATGACTTTGTGCTGCAGAATAATGTCATGTTTTGATTTTTTAATGCTCTATGTTGTGCTGCAATATGATGAGATTGTTTTTTCTTATAATCTGGTACCATTATTTGCTTTCTCCATGGACAAAGGCCAAATAGCTGCCCTTTGCAAGTGCAATAAACTCCCTGTTGGTGACAAGAAGGAATAGGGTTGGGTTTTTTTTAGGAGCATTGATTGTGCAATTGAAAAGCCAGCAGAAAACGCAAATAGATGTTTCCCCTTTTATAGTAAAAACTTTTATTCTCTGTAGAAAAGAGACAAATTTAAGAAGCAGCTTGTGGTTTTGAAGTGTACAGCACAGTTCTGACTGTGTCTGCATCAAGAAAGTCTTCATGTTAAGGCCTGTCCTTCCAGAATTAGACCTTGAGTAAAGTGCTTTCAAGGTGGGGATCCCCTTGTTTGGGGGAAAGGTAGGAAAGCTGGAGCTGGAGTCATTGACAGCAACTGTCAAACGCCAGCAAATGACAAGAAAAGAAAAAAAAAGTCACTTCTGCTTTAGTGACCTCAGAGTTTGACTCCCCTCTGCTTGCAGGCAAGTATCGATAGTGAATGGTTTGTACAATGCAGAGAATGCTTGTGTGGTACTTAGGGATGTTACAGGGCAGTGAAGCCCACACAGTACTCTGCACTGCCATCTGAAGGGATGAATTTAAAGGCTGTAATTTCAGACTTTATAATATCCTTATTGACCAAGGGGGAAAGTGCGAGTTCTTTGACAGATCTCACTTTATAAATGCATATTTATGTTTACCTAGATATTTCATTCAAACTTTCGACCATCTGCTACCCATTGTCTGCCAGATAAATATTTTGTATCTTCTTTAATACCTTGATGCGACTTATTGACATACTTGTGTGTAGGATGGGGTGAAGTCTGCTCAGGATGAAGCATCACCATTAGGTTACTGTTGTTTCTAAGTTGCTGCTGTGCTGTAGGTTAAGACCAAAACTGCTGGAAGCCTGGTAGCTCCAAGAGCCTTTTGGCTGTTCTATTTCAGATTGAATTCCTCTTAATATCTTTTGACTCTGCTTGTTTTCTCAGATTTGTTATCCTGGAGCTAGGACACAGTGGTGCAGTGTCGCGGAGGCCGTGGTCCCCATGGGTCCCACTGCAGCACAGGGAGGGAACATGCCAGTGTCCTCAGGAGGTGTGAGGGCACAGCAGGACTTTGGAGGGTGACCTGGCATGGGAAATCACTTGGGTAATCTCGACCTGGTTTTAAAAGTTGCTAAGCAGTGGGCAGTTTTCCTCCTGAAGAGCTGCATGGCTGTGTGCCCTGGTCTGGCATGCTCCCATGAGGGCAGCCTCAGCAGTGTGTATAAATACCTGAAGGGAGGGTGTCTGGGGGGTGCAGCCAGGCTCTGCTTGGTGAAGATAAGCAGTATGACAACAGGCAGTGGGCAGAAACTGATGTAAAATAAGTTCCACCTGAATATGAAGAAGAACTTTACTTTGCAGGTGACTGTGTACTGGACCATGTACTGCCCAGAGAGGGTGTGGAGTCTCCCTCACTGGAGATATTCCAGAACTGTCTGGACATAATCCTGTGCCATGTGCTCTAGGATGACCCTGCTTGAACAGGAAGGTTGGACCACATGACCCACTGTGGTTCCTTCCAGCCTTACCCAGTCTGTGATTCTGTGACATGAAGTTATCAAAAGAGGAAAAGAAAGTTCTTACATTCTTAGAAGGTAGCACTTCTGTATCCATTAAAAATTTCAGTTAACTGTTTAGGAATGACATTTAAGCAGTCTTGGTTGTCGCCAGTCTGATTTTTCAAATTATTTACTAAACACCCAGGCTCCCTTAACTTTAAAGGCAACTGGGGAAGACATCTCAAAATTACCAGAACAATAATCTCTCCTCGTACTCAGATTAAAGGGGTGGTCACTGATGACAACCTTCACGTGCCAAAACATAGACCATTAGTGACATTTTAGACATGCTGGAATGTTTTGCCTTGTCTCTGGCTTCCACTCTGTGAAGATGAGTGTCTCTTGTAGGCCACGTGGCAGATGGCCTGTTTATATTAGTGTGCTATCAGTCTGTGCTGAAGCGCCTGAACTGCTCACCAGCTCTTTGTCACATGATTAAGGTCCAGTGCCTGAAGGAGCATTAGGAGATACTGGAAATCTATCCCTGCAAGGTCAGGAAGACAGGCATCATAAGAAGGGTTATGTATAGTAATGTCACCAGGCATGTAAAACACTCGGTTTTTACCTTGGAACAGAGAATGGGAGATAGCTCATTGCCAAGCAGTGATGACTTGAAAAGGCAAGAGGAGCATTCCTTGTTCTCCCCTCTCATATTTATTGATTTCAGGCCAACTAGAATGCTAAATTTGGTCTCTTTAACCTGCAAGTCTGTAGTGTGTTGTGGAGCACCTCCAGAGTGAGCAGAGACTTAAAGCAGAACAGTGATGAATTTTCAGCTGATAAAGAAAAGTTACTACATAGACCCTGACACAGAGTGTCAACTCACAGAAATTTCTACTGGTGGTATCAGGTACAGTTGTAGCAAAGAAGCTCTCTGGACTAACCACTGGGCTAGATAGAGCAAGTAACTACTAAACCCTGAGCTCCTCAGAATGCAAGCAGAGAGCCCCAGAGACTTTGAGTAAGAGCCTCTGGCTTGGTTTGGTTTCTTATGTTAGTCTGCCTTAGCTAGAAAGGAAATGGATGACACATATAAAGTTATTGCATTTTTTCATATTCTTATTGTCCTCTGTGAGAATGGCAGCAGGGAAAAGGTGTGGTGCAGAGACCTGTTGATGTCATCGTATGTTCTTCACAAAGCAGGGAGCAGCCTCTCTCTCCACACAAGAGGAGGCAGGAGTATCTTTTTATTTCTGAGATGGTGAGAGGTGAAGGAATGGAGAACAAAAAGCTTCAGCATGATAGCATGGACTCAATTCATGCCTAGGAATAAAAGTGAGGTTATTGTACAAGGAAACAGAAAAAACATGTAGGGATAACTTACTCTAGCCAGCAAACCTCCCTAAACATTAAATGACAGATGAGAAACTCAGGAGTATTATTTGAAGAAAGATGTCTTCCCAGTTATGCTTCTTCAATTTCTTGTGACTATTACCTGTCAGCAGATACCACCGAGTCAGTATCATTTCCTGAGTTGCCATTGATGTTCTAGGAAATTGCTTCTCTTTTTTTTTTCTTCCCCTCTTGCTGGATATTTGCCTTTTATTAACCAAGACACAGTAGTGACTGATTCTTGGAAGGAAAGAGTGACATTTGAATAGTTGGAGCTGCGGTGACCTACTTCTCGTAATAGCTTGATAAGAAGCTCCACAATGGGTTGTGCTTTCGAACAGCTGTATCTCCAAAAAAACGTTTGCTTCGTGGCAGTTTTAATCTGATCTTTGCCTCTTTGTATCTAACTAAACATGTGAAAATATAAAGATTTTCCAACGAGTGAGTTTGCAGAACTGAGTTTGTGACGAGTTAAATGGTGCAGAAAGTGAGTCCTGACTGATATGTCAAAACGTGAGAAATGCTGTAATGTCACAGTAAGTTAACTTTCACTCGGAACAGGGTGTAGGGGTGACGATGGTGTGTGTACCTGTGGCTTGACATGTCTTTTTTGCTCAGATTGCTTGTTTACCTCCACCTTCTGCCTCTGGTTTGGAAAGGTTCCTTAGCTGCTGGTACTGTTTCTCCCTGCATTTTCTCCAATCCTCACATCTTTCTCCCCGCTCCTTATTTGTCTTCCCTTCCTTTTCTCTTAATCATCGCCTCCCCTGCATCTTCAAATTTAGAATGCAGATGAATCTAAAAACCTTTACTAATACTTTCCTCTTAAACATGATGACATAGAGAAACAATGTATTAAAAAGGTTATGGGGAAATCAAAAAAGGAAAAGCTAAGTATATAAAATCTTGCCATTCCCAACTTTTTTTTTTTTTTGTGTCAAATAATGCTTAATAGATATTCCTAGAGTTAACTTTTTAGTAATTTAATATTGAGGCTGTTTACGTCAATAACTTACTGCAATGTAACAAATTTGCAAAAGGTCCAAGACTGTGATCTTTTGGCTGATTTTCAAATCAATAGGAATAAATGAGGCATTTCAACAGTTATTTTTCCATTGAAATTACATTTCACTCAGGAATAATTTCATGAAAATAGGCTGCTACAATTAGAATTAACTTAGATTAGTGATGATCCATTTCACAAAACCTTTCCCCAAAACAGAGCAGAAAAAAGTGCCTTTCCCCAATAAAAATATGTTCTCAAAACTAATCTTTATGTTTGTGTGTGTTGATTTGAATAGAGAAAAAAAAATCAATTTAATGTTAAAGCTTTTCTGTTTAGAAAAAAAGTCCACCCTCAACAGAATCAAGTTAACTAATGGAAAAGCTATTTTTTCTGCCAAGAGGCTGCATCATTAAACTGGGAATTAGACAAATGAGATTCTAATGCGTTTTAATAAAAACAATATATTTCTCCCTTCATTCTAAACCCCTGTGGTCTTGCATATTTTTTGTACTTATGCTACTGGCTATGTGGAGCTCAGTTATAATTGCTCACCTTATAACTCCTTCTGACACTTATACCTAGAGCAGATTGCATTACAGGAATGTAGATGTATTCTGATTGTGTGAAATAATTTTTAGTTGTTCTAGAAATGTGTTTCAGGAGAAATGAAGATAGTTTTGAATTGCTCTTCAACCACTGAAAACATGAATCTGTTATGCATTTTATACATATTATGTATATATTGCTACTCTGCATTGTTCCATTAAAAATGTGCATTTTGCAAAGTAATGACAGTATGTAGAAATAGCATTTATCTATGCAACAGTTCTGTTCCTTGGGCGTACTGAGCGATACTTATATTCTTTTGTGAGTAACGCTGATTGTTATGACTTCCATTTCTTTTACTTGCAGCTAATGTTGCAGAAAAAAAACCCATTAAAAGTGTAGCCAGATTCTTGTCTCATCCCTGCATTGTTGGTTTGAGCCATTTCACTGAATTCAGCATTCAGGATCCTTCTTGATGATGCACTAGCCCAGGACAGCTTGCTCGCCTTTGGGCCCTGAACTGGGTTTGCTGCCTGTCAGCAGGAGGCTGTGGAAGGCAGGGGAATCTGGTGGAAGGGAAGCTCTCATCTTGTAAGTCATGTTTAGCTTGTAAGTCATATTTAGTGAATCGTGTTCCAATCTGTGAGCCTCATATGTAAATTTGATAAAATTTTTTTAGTTTTTCTATTTGTGTGAGAGCTGCTAAACTACTCCTCCTAACTCTGCGAATCCATATGTACCATCCCTTTCACCTGTTTGAAATTTCCTCCCAATAGTGTTCTGTTGCTTAAGCAAATCAGTTATTTGATGTCCCAGCTGGATTTTTAGCTTCCCTTTTTAATATGGTTTGGTTTTTCTTCTTTTCCTAATATGCCAGCTCATATAAACTCCCTAGGATTTACTTCCTTGTGTAAGTTTGCTTGTGTTTCACGCAGGATGAAACCAGAAAGCTTTCAAGTAGAAAACAGGTTCACATGCTGACAAAGTAATGACAGAATAATCAAAGTTGGACGAGAACTTCCTGGTCATCTGGTCTAATGTGGGCCTTAAACACTGTTCAAGAAACTGGTGAATTTTTTAATTCCTCCACATGGAGTTCTTTTTCCAGTGGGAGGTAGGATTTAAAAAGCTGCTGCTGAGTGTGAATTGAACAAACATTATGCAGGGGAGGCTTTTCCACTGTTGTTTCCCATTTCTTGCTCATGGTTTTCATCTTCAGAGTGCTTTACACATGGTAAATCAAACACACCATAGCTCCTTGTCTTGTACCTTTCCCTACTGTACCCAGCACAGGCAGTCCTTCAGCAGAATCCATCAACTCCTGGCTGTCAGGACATTTCTCCAGGCTATAGCTGGGAGTACAGATGTGGCCTGGTGTTCTCTCCTCAGTGGACTTGCTCTTCTCTGGTAGTTGCTCTGAGGGTAAGCACCAAGATGGGTGCCTTCCAAAATCCCTGCTCCTCTCCAGCCAGAAGGGCTCCGCTAAAGCTGGCTTGGCTATGTGTGGTGAATGGTGCTCCTCATTACAAGTATGGCCAGAGTTTGTGCCATAAAGGTGAGAAAGGCATGCCAGTGGAGAGCACATTGAGTGTATGGATGGATCTCATCTGTCTTGGTCATTAAAAGTCAGCTAGTGAATGTGGAGCTGACTTTTAATGTTTGTCTGAAATTCCTGTTTTTTGTCATTTTTCATATGACTCTGTATGGTCAGGAGACCAGTCTAAGCAGAACTGGAAGGAAAAATGAAACCTCAGTGTAGTCCTTGTAGTCCCAATAGTAGTATCCATGGATTTGAGTTAATCTGATACTGGTACGCTTCATGTCCGGAATTCAGCAAAGAGAAGTATTTTCCTTTATTCATTAGAAGGCAAAACTTGAAGATCAAATGCGAGCTCAAACCACTGCCTGTCAGCATAATGGAGACACTGAGCAGTGCCTGCACAGTGCCTGGGGTGTCTGTGCAAGTGCAGGCAATAAGCAAAGGTCAATTTTAATCTTCCCTCATGGCTTTAATCTGCTTATAGGGAATGCGAAGTTCAAAACCATCCTCAGAATTCAGGTGAGGTTACCACAGGGCTGCTCACTCTTTTATTACTCATCCAGACTACAAGTGCTGCACATTTGATTACATCAGTGCTAAAACAGGTAAGGCTTCATGTGTACCAACGTCTTTGTAGCTAATGGTGGGCAGCTAGGCTCGGTCTTCTGACATGCTTTGTAATTTCTGTGATTTTTTGATTTTTTTAGAATCTTTGCTACTTTACTCTCCAAAGCTGCTGAGTTGTATAAAATATAATAACACGCTTTGCACAGTGAATTGTAGAACTTTTGTCTCTTACACTGGGTCAGAGGTGAACCTCTTGATTTGCTTTGTCTGTTATGCTTCATCTATCACAATAGAAACAAAAAACGTTTCTTGGTCTTGATTAAAACCAAATATAAGCACGGAAATTGCCCACTAAATACCATCAATGTCAAGTAATTTTCTCCTATACAGTAGTTATATTTATTATGCATGTTTATTGCAGTCTTCTGGCACATGCTTATGATCAATACCCATTAAAGAAGATCATGTAGAAAATTCAGGGTCTGATCTGCAAAGTCCAGTCAAAAGTACCATAGTTTAGAAATATAACATGGTAGTATTGTGAGTCTTGTTACCCTGACATAAGTTCTCAGATACAAAACCACCTTGAGAATCTGAAGACCTTTAATTTGTGAAATAGGATAAGTATATGAAATTGGTGTATTTCTTGGGATAGTGTTTTAATTCCTACTTCACCACTATCTTCTGGTGCAGCTTTGAACATGAGTCTTTCTGTTCACTCCTAGTTTTTATCTATGGACAGTCTTGCCAGCTTTGTGTTGCTATATGTCCATTGATTATTTTTTCTTTAAAAAAAATCTCATTTTCTGGAGTTGTATGGTTAGGTGAGATTCTCAGCCTTTTTTTAGAAAGTTCCTGATCTGTTTTAGTGGTTGAGAGGATTTTGAAAATGTGATCCCTAAGGGCTCAAAGCCTGAAAGAATGAATGTCAGAGGTATTACTTTCAAATTTTATGCATTCTGTTATCTGATGTGGCTTTTCATGGCTTGAAAAAGGTATTACAGCCTTAAAGAACCTGACGCAGTTCCCATTATGAAGAAAAGACAATTATTTTGTTGTATTAGTAAAAAAGACAGTTTGGCACTGGGGCACCTGACACTGGGGCATCCATTTTTGGTGCTGTTACTGTGGAACCAAGCAATCCCGCATCAATATGAAAGACTTTTCATCTGTGTTTTGCACTAACTGCACTGGCTTTGGAAACAGTGTCTTCACACAGATGAACCCTGGGACTCAGACAAGGAGTCTTCTGTTCCGCTTTAGACCTCACGCTATATAATGGTGGGTGTATTCACTTAATTGTTAGTTTGGTGAACTCTTGATTATATTTTCTCATTTCAGTAACAAGACAGTTTCCTTCCCTGTTGTCTCCCAAACATTGTCCAGGAAAATGTCGCAGAACAAACAAAACTCTGACCTTCAGTCACCAAACTGATGAGCAGCTTTTGTGGCTTCTGATTGCTGTTAGCAGAAGTGATTGTGGGTCCTGCCTGACTCTTTGCGCAAAGGCCTTTGTGGACTTCGTTTTTTGTTTATTCATGTGTATGTGTAATGGAGTCAACAGTAGTCCCCAGTAGTTCAATACGTGGTTCACATCCTTTCCCGCGAGATGGGTCTTCTGGGACCAGGAATGTGTCAAGTAGTTCACATCCTGAGCTGGTTTAATCTGCAACATTCAGAAAAACTTTACTAACACCTCCTGAGACTTAAAAATCTGAGCCCCTACTGTAGGTAAGTTCCTACACCTGTTGAGAGCTGGCTACAATTGCCCCTTGAGATGGTAGAAAGAGGGATCATCCAGAAACCATTTTGGCACAGGCGTATATCGATCAAGTTTAAGGATTTCTCACTGGGACACAATTGCACAACAGAGCATCTAATGAGTTTCCAGAGTACGACACTGTAGCACAGCCTTGGAGCACAGGCAAAACCACCCCTGGGCACTGAGCAGTTGCTGAGGTCAGTGTACACTTCAGTTCCTTTGAAATTCCAACTTTTGGCTTTATAAATCCCCTGGCAATCCTTGTAACAAAATGCCTGTGTCAGAGAAAATTGTTATTACTACTGACATGATAATAAAAGGTGAAATCAGACATTGTTTAGAAATTTGAATTCTTGTTATAAAAATGCCACTGTATTACAAAGTACCTCATTTAAAGTAGTACGTCATCTTCAGCTGTACTGCTGGCTGTCTTTCAGCACTTTTTCCCCCCCCCAATAATTGGCAAATGATGGGATGTGATTACATGGCCATTTACAGTACTTATTAGCATTTCATTTATAACATTATCATATAAAACTGACTTAATTGCCCTCTGGGTGTAAACATTTAAATTTTGTAAATGGCAGCTCCATTCACTTCTCTGCCACTGAGGAATACAGTATATTACTTCCCAGAAAAGAAAACAGATATTTGTCACGGTTGGCTACATCCACTGTATGTGAAGAAGAAAGGGTTTAAAAGATGCTATGGCTCCTTGGGAGTATACACAAGGATAACAACATAATTTGCATTCAGATATTTGCATATATGGTACAGTAATTTGGCATAGCTCCTTTGGTTTTTATCTCAAAGGAGGGAAGGATTGTCATTTTTCCAGCTAGTATCCTAAAAATCACATAGTCTAATGCTGAAAAAAGTCTTTGCAAGAGCATCCAGAGCCTTGTCACTGTAGAATTGCTCTCAATAGAGTATTTATTGGTGCTTTGTAAAAATCTGCATTTAAATATACCAATTGATAGCTTGGTGTTCTTTTCTGTTAGAGAGTATTCCAGAAGCTGAGCAGTGGTCTGTCTGGGGACTTTTTTCTTTGTGTTTAGTCTGAAATTTCATTCCACTTCTCCTTCTGTTCTTACCTGTCTCTTGCCTACGTGCTTATCCAACTAAGCTGGGCATATTTTTAGCCATGCATCTCCTTGCAAGGGGTGTCTGGACCGCTTCAGGGAACTGTTCCATTCTGTCTCATGGTGCTTTTTAAATGCCCACTGCTGATCTCTTGCCTAACGCTCTGTCCTTGCCTCCAAATGTTACTGGCCTTTTTCGCCAGAACTCCCTTTGGATAACAGCTCACTCGGAGCACCAATCAATGTGCCAGATGCTGCTGTGCCGGGGCTGTCAGTCTGATCCAGAAGTCACTGAAGCCAGGGGAAAGCCTCTGTTGATTTTGGATCAGTACCATAATGAGGAAACAGGGAATAAGATAACGGCTCATAACATAAAGCACTGAAATGTGAGCTTGTGTCACAGTGCAGAGAAGAAGTAGTTGAAGGGTAAAGGTCTTTCACAGCCATAACCAAGAGGCAACAACAATTAGCTAATAAACCTAAAAAAAATAAAAATAAATGGCCAGAGTAACTTTTGTAGCAGGAGGAGGCCAAAGGCATTTTGGGAGGTTGGGCAGACCTCCACTTGGAAGTGGTGGGCTGAGAGCAGTGCAGCTGGTAATGTTCCCTGTCAGCTCGGGGGTGAGATGAGGGCTGTGGGGCAGGGTGGGGAGCCATGGGGCTCCCTGAGGACTGGGAGGGTCTGGCCACAGACTGACAGTGTCACAACAGTTTGATTTGTTGGAGTTCAGTGTGAGAAAGGGGAGAAGAGGATTGTAGTTCTGGCAGGATCTCAGCAGCTTTGGGAAGGTTGTGACTGTGTCAAGGGGCTAGCAGGGGGTTCTCTCTGCTCCTGAAGCCAGCTTCCACTCCCACTCGAGTATAGGGGGGAAAAAGCTGTGTCTGGAAAGGCAAATGATGGGGGCCAGGCCAGTGGCAGTAGCACACCTGAAAAACAAGGTGTTTTTCTTCTGTGGTGTTGGGGGCAAGAGCCACCTGTAGGAATCTCTTTCAGCAAAAGGCTGTGCAGATGAGAGATGGGAAGAGACTACTTGCAGCAGAGTAGTCATAACTGCCCCACCTTCTTCCTGCCCATTATGCTGCCATCTCACACTGTACCAGCTTGTCTGAGCATGGGCTTGGCATCCAGAGGAGGAGGGGGGGTGACTTCTTCCCCGCAGCTGTGGGCTTCTGTTCTTGTTTCACATCTCCTATTGGCTTCCTCCATCTACAGAAAGCCACCCTTGAGCTCTCTTGTCCTAAAGCTGCTGCACCATCTCCTTTTGCTCTTTTCTTTCAAATGGCCAACCCAGTGCTCGAGCACCCTCTTCATATAATAAAGCCAAGATGGGGAAGACGAGGAGGAAGGTGATTTAAACCTGTATAATAAGGAGCTTCTTGGGGTTCACTGCAGTCACGTAAGTCTAGGGCAGCATCAGAAGCTGCTCAGTCCTCTTGCTTTCCTGGACTGGACTGAGGAAAGCAGGAGTGTCCCTGCTCCACAGACCTGTCCATGTGGTACCTTTCAGGTGGCAGTGTGACGAGTTCTTCCTCCTCCCACCACCCAGTGCTGGGGCCAGGGAATGGAGCCTGTAGTGCATGGGAATGGTCTCTGATTCAGGAGATGCTGCTGGGATGCCCTACTACTCTACCTAAGAAGCTGTCTAAGGTTACCTGAAACTCAGACTGCCCTCCCTGCCTAAGGTGAGATAACACACAAATGGTATCAGTGTTGTTTTTCTCCTCTCCTGCAGTGTTTTCAGTCTCATCAGGACTTCCTGCAGAAACCAGATAAGTTTTTGCTCTTTTATCAAAGGCCAGCAATGCATATTTCCATGGCAGACTGGGCTATCTGGCTGATGTTCTTTGCATCAGCAAGATTGTTATTTCAGATTTCCTTTTTCTTTCTGCTTTTGCCCAAAACAGCTTGATTCATTTCAGTGTCTCTCTTACTGACCTTGCAGGTTAATTTTTTTGAATGCTCGTGAGAATAGAGCACCTTTAGGAATAATCCAAAAATGTCAATACACCTGAACACGTGCACATTTTATTAAATTGTTTCCTATGAAAGAATGCGGGAAAAAAAATGTTTTGAGATTAGGAAGGAAAAGAAATATGAAAATTAAGAACTGCAAAATGAAAGAGGGGGGAAAAAAAACCCCAAAAGAGACCACTCCCCATTCAGAAAATGGTAAATGACAATTGCAGTGGCCACGTTTCCATGGTTAATTCCTAAGGATGCACTGCCACCTGCCAGCCTTCAAGCAAAACGCATGGAAAGAAAAAGTGGATTTCATTCTTAATTGTACTGTTCTGCCCGAATCACCACATGGCCTATTTTAAAAATAAATCTGCAGCCAAGTCAATACACATGTATTTATTCCCTAGCACTACGTGGTATGCAAAGGAGCAGAATAGATTTGCAAGGCAAAGAACCCTAAGCCCAGCCAAGGCTGGCTGTGGTTGGGAATCAGAGCTGAGGGGCACAAAGACAGGGCTTTTCAGAGCCCCTCTTGCCCTACCCTTGGCTGAGGGTTATGAAAAATTGTAGGGGGAAGGCACAAGTAATGGAGGTGCTGAGGAGTCGATTTATGCTACTGGAAGAAATTAAATCTGCTGCGTATTGAGGAATTTCTAAATGGGAGCAGGAGGGGTGGGCTGTTGAAACTTGAAGGTGACAAATAATGGAAGGAAAGGAAATATTGATTTAGGGTGGGTGCCCGGGAGTAATGGGATGAAATTTCAAAGAGAAACATGAATGTTGTGTATTAAGAAATGCTTCCACATACCGAGATCTATCAAGCTGTGAATAATATCCCAGGGGAAGCTTCTTCACCCCAGGCATTTTAAACTAGAACAGAATAAATGGTATGAAATTGTTATAGAGTAAAGTCTTATGGTGGTAAGGAGATGAAATAGATAATCTAATAGGTTTTTATTTCCTCTCTGAGTTTAGTCTCGATTGTCTTTCATTATGCAACATGCACAAGCTGTTCAAGTTTGCATATCAAGCAGAATGTTACTACTGCTGGATACACAGGTGTCCATTGTACAACCCTGGTAAAGGATGCATGGAGTACAGCTTTGCCTTGAACTTGTTGCAAGTGGCAATGCAAATTGCATTTCTGATCTCTCAGCCTCTTAATCCTCGTTCAGATTTAGCTTTTCTTTATCACTGTGTGGGGTCAATTATCATGAAGAACCTCATATATGCTTTGTTCAGTATGTTTCTTAGATAAAAATACTTCTGTCATTTGAAGCAATGCATCACCTCAAGACCTTACTGAGTCAAAAACAATTTAGGAAAGGTAATCCAGTCACTTCCTCCTAAAGTGTCATTATCTTTTCTTGGTGGGGTTGTGTGGGATGTAAAAATTCAGAAATGCCTTTGGAAATTAAACAAGCCTTGCATTTCCCTGTTAAACTTTGAAAACTCTTCTCTGGATTGGGATTGAGATCAAAGTATCTGTCTTATGTTCATGACTGAACACCTTTCATTCTTAAGAGAGACCCTGTGACAAATGGCAAACAAAGACATGTGAAAGTTTGTTTGTCTTTTTGCACACAAAGGTGAAAATGATGGAAGCACACAGTTGGAAAAGCATGCTGAGAGTAGAATTAAACCCTCATTTTTATCACCTGGTTAACTGAGTTCTCTCCAAAATATTGGGTGTTCAACATTCCTCTTTTCTTATGAAATTGACTGTATTTATTTTTCTTTTTCTTTACTCTGGGAATCATTTCAAAACAAGTTGCACTTACAGATACCAAGAGAAGTCTTAATTTAAGAAAGCAGTTACCATGTGCTTGAAACTAGGCATGTACTGAGCCCTATTTACTTCAAATGAGTATTAAGAACATGTGCATGTTTCTAAAAAGCAGTGATTGTCACTGAGCTTTGTGAACTTGGTCGATTTATTCTTGAGAAATCTGAAGCTTCACATGCACTGAATCTAAAAAGAAAAATAGCTATTATTGCCTACAAAGTGATGGCCATGGGTACATCACTCTGAAGACCAAAGTTGTCTGACTTCATGTGGTAATGCTTGCACTGTTGCTTTATCTCTAGTAAGACCAGCAAAATATTCAGTGTCTTAGCTCTTCATCTGCTGGCTGAACCAGAGGTCAGGTTAGGGTGGGCATGTGATGGTGTTTTCCACCAGAAGGTCTCTTGAGTTTTGGTTTTCTCAAGTACAGTATGGAGACCTCATGCACCTTGTGGAGTCTCTTTGGCAGATAGATTAAAAGTAAACTGTGAAAATCAGAAGAACACCAGTCCCCAGTGTGCAGTGTGTGGAAACTCACACTTCACCTTGCAGTTCAGACATAAGCAGTGACCAAACCAGAGGACAGTTTAATGTTACAACAAGGCAAGTGTAGTCTTCTGAACCACTGAGTCACCAAGCAGAGTGTCATGGCAGAGCACATGGAGATTTAAGATGGATCTAAGCAGCAATCCCTTGCAATCTGTTTCAGACTTTGTTTTGAGATTGGAGCAGCTGGGAAATGAGGTGGTCCCTGCTGCACAACTGGTTTCTATAAGCTTCCTTACAGGTCAGAGGAACTGGATGAGGTGAGATTTGGCAGGGAAGGTAAGTTAGTGCCTTGTGGACAAGGGACAAAGGTGCAAAGTGGGTGGAGAAAGGGAGTTGGGTGAAGAGCAAAGGGACTGTAGGGGCTTGATGACATATTAGAAGAAAGAACAAATCATATGGACTGATTTGTCTTCATTGTTTTGCCTGCTGGACAGAGTATGCTATGAGTTGGGACAGACACCAAGATAATTGAATCCTTGGTAAATGTAGAGTATTGGTAGAAATTCCTTCTGACTTGTCTATGCCAGTGACAATTTACGTGGGAGGTTGATTTATCTGTAGTCTCTGCAGGACCAGAACAAAAATGAATACTCACATCATTAATCCCTTTTGAAGTGATATGTGGATGGGCTTAACAAACTCGAATTGTTCTATTTCCTAATAAACAAGGAAATAATAATGAAAAGTTTATCAGCTTTACTTTGGTTAATCACCTCCATTGTTTCACTCCTATTGTGTAGTCCGCAAGAATAAATTAAACTAAATGAGTCTTTATGAAAGTCCTTTTTAACAACATTTTTGTTTAGAATTTCCCGACCAGCTCTGTAGAACTCTTTAGTTTCCAGGTTTCCAGATTGATCTTCCAGCATCTATTGTGTTTGCCTAAATGTAGAGCTGAAAAGGAAACCCTAGTTCTCTTAGATTTACCCTCTGGGACTAATTATACTCATTTGACTAGAGTAGCAGTTAGATCTGAATTATAGTAATGAATAAGTTAGATCTTAATTAAAGTCATGTTTGGGTGCAAAAGGCAATGTCATACATGCAAAGAAGCTGCTTTGTAATATGCGGAAATTAGTGTTAGTAATAATTTGTGTATGAGATTTGGATTTCAATTTATTCTTCATATTGCTCTCTCTGGTGCTTTACTCATAATAGTGCATCCTGCTCCCCTTTCCGTATTTGAGCACTCTCAATGTAATAGAAGGTAAAATATTGCTAAACCGAAAAATAAAATGACCAATTCAATTCACATCAATATTTAAGGAGCTTTGCAATTGTTAAGGCCTTATCAGGTGCTTGACAATGTCTCACTTCTATATGGAATATGTTGAAAAATTAACAATATTATGGTGTAATGTAACTTCATTCTTCTGAATACCATCAGAGTTTCCCAGGAGGACAGCCTGGTTTCGTTTTTGTTTTCCTCTTCTGGTCTGTGCTGATCTCTCCCATAAACTTGTCAATAACCCATAACTGAAATTGAAAAGAGTGTAGGTTAAGATAAGTTATTAGAAAAAAATCCTTTACTGTGAGTCTGGTGAGGCACTGGAACAGGTTGCCCAGAGAAGCTGTGGATGCCCATCCCTGGAAATGTTTCAGGCCAGGTTGGATGGGGTTTTGAGCAGCCTGGTGCCCCTGTCCACGGGAGGGGGTTTGGAACTAGATGAGCTTTGAGGTCCCTAGCAACCCAAACTGTTCTATGATACGTATATACATAAATAATAATACAGCACACTTGAAAACACTGTTGCATTTGGTAGCTATCAGCCCTTGCTTTGCTTTGGATGATGGTATAAAGTTTCTTGAGGAAATATCTACTCCACACAGAAGATAAAGACAAAAGCATTGAGAACTTGTGTGAGGTCACTTGACTACACTGGGCTGAGAGATCAACATGGAAATGCCACCTAGACCAAAGGATATGAATAACCATAAAACTTCAGCACAACAGTGGCCACTGGTGGTAAGTGACTCTATGTCTTCGTGATCTGTTTGTCTTGCTGCATGGTAACCTAGCTCTTGAAAAGAGAAGTGTCACTCATGTTTAGTGTGAGCAGGTAGCCTGGGCCACAGTGTGAAACCTTGCCAAACTTCTTTCTTATGACATATTTTCTGCCAAATGCTATGCCTAAATGTTTGGTGACAAAGAATCTTCTACAGTTTTTTGTGACTAATTTGTCATTCCTTTTTATTTCTGAAGAAAACTTTTTGACAAACTCCACAGGCTTTCTTTTGAAATTCTATAAGAAACACATTGTTTCTTGAAAGAAGATGTTAACTTTTAATCCCAAGCAACTTTTTTTTTTACACTTTGATACACTCATTTAGAAAAATAAGGAGGAGTTGAAGAGATAGAAAACTTAAAATAGAAATGAGCCTTTTTGACACCATCCTGAATGAACTATTTTTGCCTTAAGATGTGAGCTTATTTTTTCCCCCAACAATTCTGCTCTTGGCATTAGATGCTGTGAGGTAAACATGCACAGATATTCTTCCCAAGAAGGCCAAAGTAGTGGAAGGATTAAAAAAAAAGTTTGTTTCAGATGCAAGGACCAACTTGGCTAGAAGATACCTTAGAGAACTTCCTGGGGTCTTGATGCCTAATTAAGCTGTCCAAGAAAATCACCCACAAGATATCAAGGGTAGCTTTTTACGCAGGTTTGGATTTAAGATGTAAAATGTCTTATGGAAATAGAAATTTTGGGATTTGATCAAATAGATTGTAATGGAAAATAAAAGTATATAAAGTAAATAAATATTTCAAGACATAATTTGGACCTTCCATTTTACCATTTATCAGGGATGAATGTATCTTGGTAAAGTGAAGGAGGATGTGGTGAAAATTTATATGGATATTGGGAATATTTATATGCTTGTTTTTTAACTTATGAAACTCACTGCTTTTGGACACTATTACTGAGGTATTGAATTTGCCTGGGGAAGATTCCCTTCAGGTGAATGCCTGTAGCTGCAGTAGCTGGGATAAAGTACAATATTAAAGATTTAAGCCCTTCTGCTTCAAGACATTAACCAGCCTTAAGTGCCTTGGTTTTGGAAGAGGCATCCTCTATGGGCATATTACTGTGTGACTGTCAACGAGAATTTGAAGCACCTGTTCTTGGTACCTGTCAGAGACGAGATATGAACATAACAGACTTATGGCATGATTCAGCCCAGCAATTAATTTCCTCTATAAGAATCCTATAAAACACAGAACAGAGCAAAGTCCTGTCACTTTTCTTTTGTCTTAGGTATTGTTTCTTTTCTTCCAGGAGAAAAGTAATAATTTCAGTGGGAGAATGTGAATTACAAATACAGGTAACATTCCTGTAAGTGAATCTAAGAACAAATTAAATATATAAAATCTCCATAATTTAGAAATTAATTACAGGACGTGGGTGCTCTAAGATGCAAAAGGATTTCTGAGTGTTTTGCACGGTTGCATTGTGCCATGAGGGAAGTGCAGCTGACCCTCTTCCTTGGCCTTGCATGTGATGATGTTTACACGTTTACTCAAATTTGATTCAAATTCTCTTTTTGTGTTTATTTGTGGATTACCAACAGTTAACATCAGTGATATATTTACTTTTATTTAAGTAGATGTACCCATGCCTGGTTCAAGGTGCCGTATTCCTGTTTGCAAAAGCAGATCATAGTAACTCCAGTTCATGCAAATAAACCCTAATAAAACTTTGGGGCTGGTATAATTAGAACACATTTATGCTTGTTTTCCAGCCTTGCTCTGCTGAACAGCAATTACTTTGAAAGTTAGGTTCCTCTGCCTGATTTTTTTTTTTTTTGGTCTTTTTCTTTTACAGTTTTCCTTTTATTCAGCCGTAGACTTGCAGCAGAAAGATGGAAGGAGCCGAGAGGTACCTGCTTGCATATTTTTCAGTGAAATGAAAAAGAATACCATGTACCTTATACAATAATCTACAAATATACAAAGAGAGCTGCAAAGAGTAAAGGCCTTGGATGGAAAAAATTCTTTATGAAAGAAGACTAGAAATAGAGGGCATGTATTTTACCAAGTAAATTTGAGATTGGATATTAGAAAACCTCATGTTTAGTACAAACTAACACTTTTTGCAGAAGACATGGGTGTCTGTTACTGACAGTCTTTGGCAGAGGTTAGACTAAATGGTTGGGAAATGCTTATGAGTACCTGACCCTGTTTTATGCAGAGCAATGGGCAAGGTTATCTCTCAAGGTCACCTCCAGTCTTCATTAGTTGATGTACACCTTTGTGGTGTTGTATTTTAACCATATATGCATAATACTCTCAAAAATGTAGCCACCAAGATACAGTTGCTCCTGTGGAAATGTCAACCTGTAGCAAAAACTGTCAAACAGCAGAGTTTGCAGTGGAAGAGGGCATTACTTCAGTATAACAGCATTGACAACAGGGTTCACACACAAACAAGTGTACCACATGCCATCTGCTTCATTGGTGAAGGTATAAATGCTTTGCATTGGTACACAGCTTTCATCTGAGGATCTCACAGTATTTTATAAAGTGGAAATACAAAGTGACATTATCAGAATTGCACAGTTAGATGAGCAGGACTGCCAAATTCCTTAGTTGTATACTGATATCGTAACCTGCATCTTCATGAGAAGGTGATCCTTATTAGGACCATGTGCAAAAGTGGGTCTGCTTAACTCTTCTGGGGAGACTGGGAGATAAAATTATTCTGTTGTGTCACAGGCCACATACATGTGTGTCTGTGTTAGCACATGTTTATTTTACCAACAGAAATTCTTTACATAGTGGTTGTGGTGTAATTTTGCTCTTGTGAGATTTCTTTATAGAAGAATATGTGCACCAATATAGCTGTTCTTGTATGTCTGCATACAAGTGCCATTGGACTGACATGTTAATATTGATGCAGATTAGTTTATGACCTTGAGAATGAGTTTAACACCCAGTTTAACAATGGATTTAACGAAACCTGGAGATACTTATGTGAGTAGTTCCACATAAAGCATCACCATTACTGAACTAGTGCATTTTCACTCATTTGGCACAGAAGCAAAGGACTGATGATGCTGGAAATGGAGAAAGAGGACCTCTCTTTCACAGCATGCTTTCTACCAACACAGGCTTATTGTACTTGTCATCAGACACCCATGCCCCTCCTTCCTGCTGCAAATATTTATATAAATACTTTCCTATCCTTTTTGTTGTACATTTAGGATCCTAGGGTGGAAAGGAGTTAGTATTTTATTGGGCAGTGAGTAAACACATAACAGAGACGTCATAACTGAATGTATGTTGGCGATGAACTTGTATCTGCTCCAGTTTCTTTTCAATATATAAGCCAAAGCGTATGAAAAATATCAAAGTACAGCATGGAGGCCACATAAATCCCTATTTGGACCCTAATAATGTCCTCCAAAACTTCCTTTCAGCAAGTCATTTCTCTTCCTGCTCTCACTTTTTAAATCCACTCTGCAGGTGAGATAAGAGGATTCTTTTTGCCCTTAAATTATGGCAGTTACAAGTGATCTTTGCTGTCTCTGTCTATATGGGGCTTTTTGTTGTTTTTTTGGCTTTATTTTTGTTCCCCAAGGAAAGCAACTATTTTGTGCTTGTGGAAAAAAATGGAGGTTAGCTGCACCAGAACACGAAGCATGAGTTAACCTGAGGTAAAGCACAGCTGAACAGCAGCAATACAAACTTCCCCTCAGTTCTGGTGCCAAATGTCTCCAATGATAAACCTTTCGGGGCCATTAGCTGGAAACCAAGTGTCCTTTTTCAAATTTCCTTTTATATTAAAATCACTAAATATAGCTGAACATCTGATAGTAAATAATTTTTCTCCACCCATCTGTTGGAAAACGATGGATTCGAAGGGCAGCAGGTACTTGCTCTCAGAAGAAACAATTCTGAGATGGTTTGAGGCAGCAGCTGCACTTGTGATCAGGCAGGTCAGTGACATTAATATTGTTTCAATGCATATTTAAAGACTCTCTGACCTATATACCAGTATTTCCAGGACATGCACATTCTTATTCTAGCTGACATAATTTGTGTGGCTGGAGTGGCCCACATCTTTCTCTGCAAACAAAGGTGCTACCTCCCCTGTTTCTTGACTATGGAGAGGATTTGGAAGATGCTTGGATGAGTTATTTTTTGGTGGATTTTAACCGGGAAACACCAGTACAATTGTCTAGAAGCTAGGCACAAACTTAAGTTAGATTCATCAAATACAAGAGTCTATATCAAAAAAGAGAATACCTTAGGAGAGAGATGGCTTTCAGAGAGGGGAAATAATAGTGGCAGTGTACAATCTTCTTTATTCCAGTAGTGTAGGCAGAGACACTTGGGGATATAGGAGAGATGGTCAAATTCCATTTGCCTGGTTTAGATCAGAGGTTATAGGACAGCCTGGGAGAAATGTCTCTGTTGCAACTGTTCTGCTTTGTAGAGATGCCAGAGAAACACGAGCAGTAACTAGGCTGTTCACTAGGACATCTTTGTCATAGCCTGTGCTCTGTATTGAATACAGAGGAGCTGCTGAGGCATTGCTAAACTACATGGGCAGGGCCATATAGTTGTTTTCTCAGGCGATCGTGTCACTCAAGCCTTTGCCTTATTAAACAGGTAGGAAACTCTTGTGATTGACTAAAAATTTGGGAAAAAGGAGCAGTTTTTTAGCTCAAGAGCCTTACTTTTTCCTTCTTCAAGAGAAGGGTATTTTGACTTTGGTGGGGGACATTGGGTTTGTCTTGAGCCTGTAGGGTGTTGGGGAGGATAAAGGAGCTTGTCCATCTCTGGGGCTAATCAGCAGTGTGGTAACTGACCATCCTTCTCCGGGTGCTTTGCTTCAGATGAAAAGGGAACTTCTCTCTGAAGTGCGTCTGAACCATGTCAATGTTTTTCCAGAGTCACTGTCTCTTTTTGAAGGAGGGATAGTGTGGCTCTGATAGAGAACTGCTAGATATTCTGATTTTGAACAAGGACTGTTGAAGCTGCCATGTTGTCCCAAGAGGCAACATCTGCACGTTGAGCACAAGTCTGGAAAAAAAAGCAGTGTCGATGTTTTGGTTGCCTTTCAGGACTTGCAAGTAAGAGGATTTTTGACTTGGTCTGGCAGTAGTCTTGCTAATAAATAAAATGAGAAGTGGCCAGCATAAAAGTAAGGGAGCGCAGAAGAGCTGAAACTCTGCTTTATTGAAGGGCTAAGAATGAGAACAGGTGGTCACAGATTCACTTATTCAGAAGAAAACTGGAGACAAGCATGGGATGGAAGAACTTGAAAAATAATGAAGATATGAAACATCTTCAAGGATATGCAGTAACAGCTTAAGGGAAGGTAAGCGGTTTCTTCCTTTTTGTTGTTTGACTCCAGGAGGAACATTATTTATTGTTTATTTGTATGTTGATAGAGAGATGGCTGGAAATGACAAGACATTGAATTGAGTTTCACTCCCCAGAAAGATAGGATTTAATCATTATAATTATTCAGATTTCAAGCAAAACAGGAATTGTTCTTCCAATGCCCACTCAAGGGAAGTTGGTAATCAGAAGCACAGTGAGACTGTGTTCCCCAATTGCTCTGAAACAGGTAATGAGATTGCACTGCCATGGAAATGTTAATCCTAAAATATGTGCTGTGCTCTGGGAAGAGCGAGTGGCAAATGATGATACATGAGCAGCATCAACCAAACATCAGCATGTGTTGTGATTACCAAGAGCTCAGGCAGATCACGTTACTGCTTAGTGAAGTTCTTCTGCTCTCTAAGAATCACAGGAGAGCCTTCCCCGTCAGGCAAAAATAATACTGCAGAAATTAGTGAAGTGTTCATCAAGTACAGTAAGTGCAGGAACTCTGTAAGTGACTGAATGTCACTTTGATGGATAGACTACAGTAGGTTATACTTAATAAATCCTCACGATCTCTGTGTGCATTGTCATTCAAAAGGAATTGTTATTCCTAACTAAATAGCTACTGAAAGTCTAAAAGGTCTGCACGTTATGCACTGTCATGTCCTGAGTTACTGAGCCGTGTAACACAAGTCAGAGTGGAGGTGGAGAATTAACACGCTTCTTGGACCCTCACAGGGATGGACTTGGGTCAGATGTGATGAAACTGCTCTCCCTGTATGTGGGGTCCAGAGACAGCTGGACGGCTCTGAGTTGTATCTAATCTCTAAGATTTCTTAAGGTCTAGACATTAGCTCCTAGACCAAGGTACCGTCATTTTAACATATGTGAAGGGAAAAGAGAAAAAATAGAAATGACATTTTTTAAAAATGGAATGGGAGGGGAAATATGATGGGATTAAAGCAGAGCCCAGTTCAAATTTGTAAAATTTGTTTTTTAGCATATTAAAGTTTTGATACAATTGAAAGACTTTGAAACACTACTGGGAAGTTCTTCAGCAGATGAGAGAAGGTAGGAGAGATAACAAGGCAGATGTGTAAGTGGGACTGAACTTCTTTGGCTGGGTGATGTCTAAGAACAAAGATTACTTTATTCAGCTTTTGACTAAGATATTGGGACTCATATACGATCTCATTTAAACTTCATCATTAGATTCCATACCTCATCTGTGCCCATGTACGTGACTGGGATAGAAATAGGCTTACTCATTTTCTAATTGTCTTCATTGCACTATGGGTGGAAAGCAAACATGATGGACGTGGGTGCAATATTCCAGGGCCAGAATGAGACATTTGTTGATCATGTCACTGTATAATATCATAGCACATAAAAGCATACAGTATTGAAAAATCTAGCCACCTAATTTCCTGGAATCAGTACTAATTAAAAAGCAAATTGGAGTGGGGAGCAGCTGAAGAATATCCAACTATTTCTATGATGATAACTGCTTGCAGTAAAGGACAGATGAGTAAATGTGTTTGAATTGGCAAACAATTAATTGTACAGCTTCAAGGCTGCTGAAAAAATGAAATTCACCTTTTTGTTTTTTAAACAAAGATGTGTTTATTCTTCTTACTGCTATTTAGTACACAATAGTCTTAATAGATACAATACAACAGCAAGGCTGCTGGATCAGGTCTAAGATAAACCTACAATGACCAGGTGCTAAAATGGGAATATCTGAGTTTGAACATTTTAGTTCATTGCACTGTCCTCCTTCCTCCTTCTTCCAATGTCTATAGTCAGTGCACCTGAAAAGTGCCTACACTTAGATTGTCACCTGCACAAAATGGGCAAGTAGAATTCTTGGCTGAGAGAAGGCTGGGTTCCTATCTCCAACACCGCATGCGGTACAAAAGGCTTGCGGAGGAGTGAAGTGGAAACCCTGGTTTAGTAGAAACTAAACTAAATTGTGCCTACTCTTCAACCTGTGCTTTTCTGGTATCGCTATCTGCTTTGGTAGATGCTAAAACTGTGTGGAAAAGTGTTACCCATCTCTTAACATTTCCTACCCTTACTGAGGTGAACAGTGATGGAGAGCATGCACTAGAACAGCTATTTAATGTGGATCCTTGGCTGTGGCTCTGCAGAACTGGTTATGTTGTCTTCCTTAATCTGCTTCACTTTATTTTTAGGTTATGACTGTGAAAAAGCTAGCAGATTGCTGGAGTCAATTTTCAAGAAAAGCCAGTGACAGAGTAAGAATTTCTGCCAATCTTCTTAACATGCACTGAAAGCCTACAATTTCTCAGGTTGCAAGAGCACAATACTGAGGAAAAAAATGGCAGCCATCAAAGCATGCTCTTAACATGCTAACTTTTGTGACTCCTTGTTTCACACAGAAATGCCCAGATTTAGGAGGTATAACTTAGGAATCTTTCCTTTCCCCCCCCGCCCCCCCAGTCACTTGTCCCAGTCACTGACTTTGTGAAAAGTATTTTTCTTTTGGTGGGTCTCTTGGCATTGTTCTTCCCCTGGCACTGCTGCCTGTTGCTCTTTATTGCTGAAGAGGTGGAGAACTGACATGACCAATCATCATAATTGGGTTCCTTCATGAAGAAGGATCTTCCTTATGGATGTAACATGCAGTTGGAAAAAAACAGAGGAAGGGTGTGGCCTTGCACTTTTGGTAGCTTTGTCTAAATAGTTCGTGAGGGAGGGCTCTAGATTTCTTTACTGGAAAACTGTTCTATTCATAGCCTTCTTCAGAAGGACAGAAAGTTGCAGGCCCTGTGTCAATGCAAACTTTTCCAGGAAAGCAAGTTTCTCATAGTTTCAAAAGTGCTTTCTCACCCAGTTGCCTTACTAGGGGTTTGTGTAAGGTGTGATGTGAACTGTAAGCAAATTATAGTGCTACTGTGCCCCCAAACATGTCCTATAGGTACTTGTTACAGGTTTGTCATGCAGTACATGTTGAGGATCAGGAAACAGGAGCCTGTGTATGAGAAGCAACAGCTCTTCAGTAGTATGTGACAGAGTGGGGTCAGGTTTTGCCTTCTCTTACAGGCAAATCTGTACTAAATTCAGTGTGGGTTGCCAAGCATCCTTGGTGTTGGGAATTGGCCTTGGCTAGCTAAGAGGCTGTAATGACTCTTGCGGCACAGCGATTTAGCACTTTAGTAGTGGCACAGGGCTCTGTGCTGTGGGGGTTCCTGCATAGTGGACGTGCTGTCGTGGAAAAACTTGCTTGATAATTCAGGACTTGCTTCTCAAGTTAGCGTGGCATCTGCAAGAATTTGCCTGCAGTGTGCAAAGGCTTCATGCTCAAACATGAAAAATTGGCTGCTGCTTTACTTGATTCCAATTGTTTTTGATGCTGTGAAAACGAGATGTTTAGAAATAAATAAGCTGGCCGTTAACACTGTATTTTGTTTGGTTTTAATGGCTTGTACTAATTAACTGGGTCCTGTCTAGTTTCACTTGAGTGGGAGTGGCACAGGCACAAAGATCACAGGGTGGCATTTACATTAGTCTGTTTCATTAGACAAGAAGAATTTCTTTTAGCAAGAGACACCTCTAAGGAAAACAATACCACAGGGAACAAAACTATTTCTGTGCTCAAAGAGAAAAGGGCTTCAATACAGTAGTCTAATTAAGATGGTTATCTGCTGGTAAACAAACATAGCTGACTCCTGTACAGTGGACGGGGGAATTTAAGGACAAAAAGTATCAATTGAGTCTGGAAGAAGGGTTACAGCTCGACAAAGCACCAGAGAAATACATATGCTTTCTCTGTTTCATTCTTTCACATTGAGCAGATCAGATTGTGTTGGGGAAACTTTTTTTCCCTCATCTGTGGTTTTCTTTTTTTTGTCCTATTGGGCTGTTTTGTGTAGGACTTTGCAGCAATGGGTTGGTAACATGGGTCAGCCAATTCAGCTCCTCAGTGAATCACTTTGTTTAATTCCTTATTCTTGGGTTCTGTCAGCTCTGAAAATACACTGTTGGTGCCGCCTTGCTTGAAATTTCTCTGCAAATCCCTGCTGTACAAGTTAAAGCTTGTGCAGATGGTGGCAATGCTGATCAAAATGACACTAAAGAATTGTTTTCTCTTTTCTAAAGCCAAGCAAGGCATTTTAAACAAGAAGTGGGCAGCTATTATGACTCTGGTGGCTTTTATCACTGCTCTATAAAAAGTTATAAAATCCCTTTGTCTGCCTGTTCCACTTGTCTAATTTGAAAAATAAGAAATAAAACCTCCCCAGAAACCGGTGGGTATAACTGTTGCCTTGCCTCAAAATCTCTTAGAAATCACAACTTTATGAAGGGACAGATGCTGTAGTTTTGGTGTGAGACCCTAATTGGCCAAAGGCACTCAGGAGTGTGAGGACTGGGGAGGTGTCACTGAGTGCTGCCAAAGTCTGAAAGAGCGGTGTCCAGGCAACCCTGAGGATAGGCTGGATGAGGATTTTGCAGAGGGCGTCTACTGAAACCAGTCTGGTACTGTGCACTGGGAAACTGCCTCTGGTGACTTAATTTCATTTTGGTAAATAGTTTTTTGTTGCCTGTTCTGTTGTAAATGAGCAAAACGTAGCTATCTTTTTCTCATTTTTGTAACAAACTGAAGATATATCTACATCTTTCATGTAGAGGTTTTCAAGCTAAATTTAAACAAGGTGAGATAAACTATAGAGAAACAGGGTAGTAGGATAAAAAGCAACAAACCTTTGTTTAGTCAGGTCTTCCTCTACCCACAATTTTTGTTATTAACTTGTAAGTTATGAAATAAGTCATCTGGGAAGCTGTAGGAAATACCTCTGGTCTGTGAACGCAGGTAAGGCAGGGAACCGGGTAATGTTCAAGTCATGAGGTGTGTAACAAGAACCACCTTTTCTTTCTACTCCTCTGATTTCCATAAGTTTCTCATAATTAATAACTCAAACCTGAAGCTTATTCAATGAGACGTGTTGGATAAAGCAGAATGGTATTTCTGTGTGAGAAAGTCTCAGTAGTTTTGTCCAAATATCCATCCAAAGTGTGTGAATGCCATGTTGTTTAATTGACGACTTGCAGGCCATAAATAACAGTTAGTCGAAGAGGCAGCTGAAGTGACTAGTCCACAGACAGAATCCATATGTTGAAATATGTTTGCATTAATTTTTTACCAAAGAGCCTTGAATAATGAACAAATTAGTAAAAATCAAAGTCCTTTATGGATAATTTATGAACAGGAACAAAACAAAGGAAGTTATGAACTGTGAAGAGTTCTCCTAGTTGTACTCACTGGCCTGTGCAATTCAATCAATGCCTAATATTTTAGATGTTTTTAAAAAAATGTAATTTAAAAAATACAGTTAATCTGGCAGAGTGGACAAGTCAAAGAGACCAGATGGTGAACGAAATGCTATGAAATAGCTAGAAAAAGGGATCTAGTTAGTCTGTGTAAAGTGCTCTTTGATTATGCTTTTTTGTGTATATGGTATCTCTTTTCTGCAGAGGCTTTTGGACAATATCCAGTGAGCATAAAGGAATGCCATGGGGACAAGCACTGTCCATAGTTTAGACTAGATTGGCAGATCAGACTATGAGCAAGAGATACAGATAGAAACTTCACTGCATCTGGCAGAGAAACCTGAAGTGTCAAAAGCTTAAAAACAGCTGTTTAAAAACCTGGCTGAGAAATGGCAGTGGGGAGGGAATAGAAAGCTGCTGGTTAAAAAGGGCTTCGAAGATGTAATTTTTAACACACTTGTTAACTGTGTTTTTCCCCAAAGCAGCCATCCTGGTGGATTGGAGAAAGGCAACTTGCGAGACTGTCTCTTGGTATGTACAAGAGGGGAGGAATTACTGTTCTAATTTTCTTCCAGAGCTTACTGGAAGAAAAAGCTCCCAGCAGCTTTTCTCCCTCCCTACTGCTTCAGATCAGGCTTCATATGCCTCCAGTCCCTGTGCCAAGCAATCTGCCAGCCTCACATTTACTCTCCCTCTTCTTGTCATGACTGCTGACCTCTAGCACTTGCATTAATGAAACTTTTCCTCCAGCTAAGATCATTAGATTACTTTAAGCATGAAGTGGCTGAAAAATATTGCAGAGCACAGTGTGATTGGTAAGCATGTTACAGATGCAGAGAGCAACCACTGACTTCCTAAGGGCCAGAGTTCTTAAAGGACTGACAAACTGACTGTTGTTAAGGACTCTTTCAGCATTTTCTCAACAGAGATGAAGTTGTTTCTAAAGTACTGCAATCTGCTACATGAAGGCAATGAGTGATTTGTCAACGCTGTTTGAAAATATTGTGTGAGTCTCTCCCTTTGTTTTCTAGGTTTTGCCATGCAGAGCATTTGTTGAAGTTTCTTCTTCTCATTCCGTGGCTCTCCAATGTGACTTCTTCCCAAATCAAGCTGCTTCATACATGAGATCTTTTGTTTGGGATATGATAGGCACAGCATGGCATGGATTTCAGGTAGGACTCTTATACAGGTGGTGAAACTTTGCTTTCAAAATGAGTGTGCGGGATTTCGTGTGAACAATATCCTGGGGCATTTTAGTGTTTTAGTGCTTTATAATAATTTCAAATTGACCTGAACATTTCCTAGCCCTTTTTCTTTTTCCGTAAAATGACAAACATTTGGTGCTGCAAGCCTTGAAACCTCCTGCTTCACTTTGAAGTCAGGAGGGGTGAAAGGTCCATTTTTCTTTAGCTGGCAGGCATTCAGTTGTAGCCTCTCAGTCCACCTCATGGGCAGAGCTGCACTGTGAATTCGCTCTCTAGCAGCACATGTGAGTGAAACACAGCAGTCTGATGCCACTGGGTGAGAGCACGGTCAGTTTATCCTGGTTGCCTGGTGATCAGAACTGTGTGCTAGCCACAGTAGCACCATTTCAACTAGAGAAGGGCTGGAATAAAATCACTGGTTCTGAAAAGAAAATCAGAGGCTTCTTCAACCTTGGTTTAAGCAATAACATGCAACTTTATCACTGCTAAACCTCATTGGAAATGTCGAGAGAAGTCACTTTCCAAAGGAGTGAGCCTTCACTTTCATGTTTAGGAGAAAGCATATTGTGAATATTATTTCACCTTCATGTTCCCTTGGAACTTCAGCTTTTACCCATTGCCAGAAGTTGAGCTTCCCACTCTAACCCTTTACTGATAATGAAGTGCCACTATACTGTGCTGATTTGTCTCATCACTCAAGAACAGCTCAGGTAATGTGCTGTGGATTGGTAACATTTGCATGTGTAAGACCACAGTCCTGCTCTACAGCAAACACCACAGGAATGGTATGTTTGGTGCTCTCTGTTCTAGGAGGGAAGCTCTGTCCAGAAATGTTGCTAATTTTCTGTAATGTTTTGCAGACTGTGTATGTGTCTCTTTGGGGAAAAATCCATTCTTCCTCATGCTTCCAAGAGAGTTACACACACATAAAAGGAAGAGAAAATACTAAAAACATACAGGACCTCCTTTTAACATCTCACTAAGCATATCATGCACTTTCATGTCTGCTGTGCTCCAGGCTATATTGCTCTGGCACTGTGATGAAAAGTAACTTCTCTGATTAATTCTCAGCTTTCTTTTCAATAATACGTAAGTAACACTAATTTGTAGTGGAACAAATCAGTATGAATCCAGGGGCAAGTCCTCCTGAATGACTTCAGCATCTGCTTTCTTAAGGGAAGCTTTCTGAAAATATAGACATCCCACTTACCTCTTAATTCAGTTAAGTGCCAATTACTCTGACTCTGCTTGTCAGAGTTCAACTGCTTTGGGAACAAGCATCGTGAGTTTGAAAGCTGTTGAGATACACTGACCTCCTTCACGGATCTACTGACTCCTCACACCAGGAGCAGACATGCATTTATTGTCCATCTCAGTCTGTAAGGAAAATGTATAAACTCCAGCACAGTGCCGTCCAGCTTTGTGGCCTTTTTCATCACACTACATTGTTGTCTTTGGAGAGAGAGGGAAACAGTGAGCCTTGACAGACAATGACATTTACACATGTTGACTTGCTAAAGTAAATATATCTATATATAGTTATTTGAGAAAAGTGAAATAGAATATCTTCAGGAAGAGAGGCACATAGGTGAATTACAGTTTAAAACACAGACTAGGAAAAAAAAATAGTGATGCATGCAAGAAGTAGAGAAAAAAGAAAAAGATCACATTTAAAAGTTTGCAGCCCTTGAATTGATATTCTTCAGGTTTGAATGAAAGTGCCTGGAGCAGTGTGGATTGCACTGAGTGCCCAAAAAAAGCAGTGTGCTGCAGGAAATGATGCAGGAGCTGCTGTGTATTTCATTTGCAGCTGTGTGCCTGAAATAACCCGAGATTTAATCAAATGCTTGTCTTCCAGTCACTGGCTGCACACACAAAATAAGCTGACAGGTATTTTACCGTGGCATTGAACAGAGGATAAAACCAGGCTTGGAGAGCCTCCTCTGATATATCATGTACTAGTGGTCTGGTTCAGAGAGGTTCTTGGAGCTGGATCCCAGTTTTGGGGCTCCCTGGTTTGGGGTGGAGGCAGAAGGGGGTCGGGATTTGGCTGAACTCTCTCTGTCCTCCCTGCTGTGGGTGGAGAGAACTGCATATGTGGCAGAGCAACACCAGAGAAAAGATGCGACAGTCTGCTGGCCTCTGGGACATCATGGGCTAAAAATAACTTTATAGAGTTCAATGGAAATCCTATGCCGCTCTCAAAGCCTTGGAAAAAGGAGGAGAGAAGGAGTGAGAGATACAGGCTAAAGGGAAGGAATTCAAGTAGCTCCTCCAGACCTTGCTGAAAACTAGCCTCCATATGAATCAGACTAGGTGGATTAAGTAAAAAAAAAATTAAAAAATTAATCACTTCCATCCAAAATTCTTATGTTTTTACAATAGACAGGAGAGAAAGGAAGGGCTGGGTTCTGGAGGGAAGAGCAAAGACAAAGTTTAGTTGATCACAGAGGCTGTGAGATCTTTTTATAGCCATCTGAGCTCTCTACCTCAGGGAGGAGTGAGAGGGATACATCTAGGAAGAGCTCTTCAGCTGTGATAACCAGTAATTATTTTTAATTTCCCCCACTTCTTTGTCCTTGAATGCCCCATGAAAATTTCAGAATCAGTCTGGTTGAGACAGTGTGTGAAAGGATGGCCTGATTTGTTCTCAACTACACAAAGAGAGCAGTGTGCATATGTGTGAGAGGGAGTGTGTGCGTGTTGTCCGGGGAAATGGGAACAAATCCCACCTAATATTTGCAAGGGGAGAGGTAGATTTGACTATTTTAGTTCAGTGCATTTCACATGATAGAGTTATTGGTAGCTATCATTCTTTGTTTCTGATCACCCTTCAGTCAGAGGTGTTTCAGGCTGGTTTGTTTTGTGCGTTTTTAGGGCAACAAAGATCTGACCTTGTAACAGAGGCAGTAGTCATAGCCTTAGAAAATACTGATACCATCCATGTGAGTGAAGCTAAAAGCCTACCTATGCTCTAGGAAATGACAGGAGATAATAGTAGGTTCACAAGCAGTTTACTGTGCATAAACAAGGCACCTGAGTGATTTGCCCATTTCAGAAGTGCATCAAGTTCCTTTGTGTGTGAATAACTAGATTATTCCCCATATCTTTCTTCCTAAGAGCATTGGCTTAGGCCTGGTGTTCCCATTCCTGTGGTACTCTTCTCAGTGTGGTTTGATGTCAAGATCAGTGCTGTCAGTGTTAGGATCAGAGGGCCAGACCCAGGTCATGGCAGTCTCCTGCCCCACTTCTTTTCCCGATAGAAGTGACAGAGCAGCTGTAGTTTGAAATATTTGCTCCACTGAATATCTCTCATTCCACGTTCTACAGCCTTGAAAAGCATTGTTTTGTCCCTTAACTTGTATTTTAGGGATGAAGAGTGCCTCGTTTCAAAAAGTTGATGACCAGTAAAGTCACAGTCTAGAATTACAAGGTTTTTGTTTCTCAGATTGCTTAATGCTCTGCTTTAGCTCTAAAAAATCAGTTTTAAATAAGTGATTCAGAAGAACCTCATTTTATAAGGCCAATATGTAGTAAAATTACTGGCAGGTTGACTGAATATAGTGTTTAACACAGTATCTCTGAATCGGTTGCTTGAGGTATGGACACTTAGGAGGGTTTCTTATACATTAAATGGAAAAAACCCAAACAATGGGGAAAGTAAAAATGGTATAGTCTTAACATAAACTTTCATGGAAATAGAGAAGGAATAGGTTTGTGTGGGAATCCTAGCCTCTGAGAAGGACAGTAGTCAAGAACAAAACGGGTAAGAACAGCAACCCTTTAAATTACCCTGTAGCTGAAGCAATGTTGTTTTTTTTTTCACCAGCTGCTGGTTTTCATTCGATAAAGTCTTTTATTGTAAAGAACTGAAGAAATGAACAGTAGCTTTGTTGCAACCAACCAGAGGCAGGGCTGTGGACAAAGATAAATTTTTGCTCTTTTAAAGCAGTATGAACTCTGAAGAAGCTGGGATAAATATAAGCAAGAGACAGAAAGGTGTAAGGGACATTCAGGGGTAGGACTGACCTGAAATGCAAACTCAGAATATCAATAGAAATGCAAGGCTGTCCTTTCACAGCAAGGAGATGTCAACTTAGATGATGTGACACTATTGAATGTAGGAGATTCCAACAGAAAGGCTGAATATGTCATATGCCTAGAATAAAGTCCATCTAAATTTCTAGTCAAGGAAATACTTCTGAGGTCTCAAGCATTTAATAGGTCTCACATGAGAGCTCTTGGACACATCTGCTGTTATCGCTTCCTTTCCACCATTCTCTTCAATAAAATTGCTGATTTTTCTTCTAAAATCTGGCATATAAAACTAACTATTTTGTTTTTCTTTTTCATGCTCCTAAGAAAAGCCTGAATCATTATGAGAGAAGGAAACTTCTCCGTTGCTTTGTATTGCTGCATACTGCCACGAGTAAAAGTCATTTCTTTTTCTGGGTGCCTGAAGGGAACAGCCAGCTTAGTCTGAGCTCAGGGGCTTTTCTCTGCATCAGTTTCACCTACCTCTTTTTTTCCAAGTGTCAGCTAGTTTATTCTAAGTCAAACAGTGACAAGTAAGCACATACCATATTAAAAAAAAAAATCTGTAAATGATCTAAATGTTTATTTCTTAAAATACACTTCATTAACGTGCTTCATCATAGGCAGCTCAAAATAATTTTTGAGTCAGTAAATGAAGAGAGGTCTTAGTCTGATAAATGCACTGCATTAATTCTGTGCTATAACAGACTGACATGTTACATACAAGAAAAAGATTGACAGCTTCACAGTGAAAGTAAATTGTCTGCAACTATTAGACTGAGTTAATGAAAGAGGGAGAAAAAAGAGGTGGGAATGCTTGTATTAAGCACAATATGATCATTAAACTAATGAGAGGAACATTATTTCACCATTAGCTTAAAGACTAGGAATTTATAGTAAACTAATGTTAGAACGGCATTGAGTTTTGTTTCAATTTCCTGGTGAAGCAGAAAAAGTAATCCCAAACCACAGGAGTTAGTATGTTATGTGCACACTCACGCATTTGTATGGGTGCATGTCAGTTTACAGGTGTAATATATACCTCACACCTTGGAAGGAGTTTGAATTTTCTTGCCTGTTTTGAATGGTGTAAACAGGACTGAAGGTGATATTCAGCTAATTTTAAACTTCATGACGTGGGGGTTTTCATCTGAGCTTGCCACACTGTTCCCTCCTTACTTGGGGATGAAGTGGAATAGGGCCTTTAGGACATGGTCTGCTTGATCGAATTTGTTCATGCATAGTAAGTTAAAATGAGGGACCTCTACAAGTACTCATTTTCTCTGTTGACTTTAAATGATGTTCACTCTGTCTACATTATGTTTGAATGTAAACACATTTAGTCAGATGAATGCTATACTAGGGTCTGAATTTGGTATATATATGATTACACTCAGGTGTTTTTATCTTGGTGTAAAAGAAGTGTTTAAGCTCCCATCATAGCTAATGAAGAATCTAGGAAAAAAAAATGTGTTCAAGATGTGATACCTGATGGAATATTGAGTCTAAACCATTGATTTTGGGTGATCAGGACAGGAAGAAAGTAGTTTTAGATAAAAATGAAGGTTCAAACATCCAAACCATGATCATCAAGATTGGGCAAGGTTATCCATTTATATCCTCAAAAGGTATGAATGAGCATTTTCCCTGCTGTTTTGTCCCAGCTTTTGACAAACAGTGGCTTAAGGACTCTTTAAACCAGAGCCTGCATTAGAAATATCATGTCATTTAATAGTCATTTATCCTTTGTGAGTTTGGCTAATCTCTGTGAATTCATTTAACCACCCCAGTATTATACTGCCTTGAGCTCTACCATATACTAATGCATTATGCTCCCAAATTAACCAATTCCTTTGTTTAAAACTGGTACCTTGACAATCTTCATTAAACTGGGTCATGGAGTATAGTTATCACAGAGAATGATACTTGGGTAACATGGAGAATGATTGTCACTTATACACCTTTTTGGGCACAATCAGTACTATTTTTTTCTTGCCCTCTGCCATATTCCCTCAAACAAGCATGTCTTTTCCAAGCTAAAGTTTAATCTATGTGTGTACCTCTCCAGCTGAACCAATTTCACATCTTTCTCTATCATCCTTCTCTCTATGCAATTTTAGTTTCTCCTAGTCTTTTGTTTGACATGGTCTGATCTTGGCACACATGCTGTGTGTGAGATGAACACGTTATGGCTTAGGGCAATATCAAAATGCTTTTTGCTCTCAAGTCCTTTTTCTCAGAGAGTGATGATATTTGGTTTTCTTTGTGTTGCCTCAGACCACTCTGTTGGCATTTTTTAAAAGGTATCTACAGTGACTGAATTTTTGCTCACAGCTCATGCAAACCCATTCGTTATATACATGTAGTTAAGTAGGTTTTTCTTTTCGTAAGTACCTTACTTTGCTTTTAAGAGCTACACCTACCACTTTGTCTTTGGGTCACTTGCAGTATTGTGGGATTCTTCCATAACTCCTCACTGATGGTTTTAAGCTTTCCTACCAGGAATTACTTGTTGTTACTGGAAAATATCAACACTGTTACATTTTCTACCTCTTGAATTGTTTTTGGATGTGTTCAGTGACACAGAATGCAGCTCTTAGATAGTGTGGGACCTTGGTAGTGGGTAGCAGGTGGTAATCTCAAGATTTCTCACCTGCTTTACTAAGAGATGTGATAAAAGATTTGAATAAGAGAACTATTAAAAGAGATACCAGAACCTTAGAAGTGCTTTTTATATAAATGTCAACCCCTAGACCTTTGGATGGTGTAAGCAACTTGCATATATTGAAGGAGACTGTTCTCCTGAGGCCCTTACCCAGTTAAGCTTAAAGCAGTCAAAGATCTGCAGCAACGCTTTAGGCTCTGCCAACCTAAATATCCCATCGAAATGTTGGATACAAGATCAAATAAAATAATAGATTATATCTACCATCCTAATTAGATGAATTTAATAAATAATGATCAGGCATTGATAGTACAAGATTACTGATGGAATTAATGAGTGTCTGTAGATACTCAGATAAATCCCTGCTGCAGTGCTGCCCTAATAAAGAAAAGGCGTTTTATAAGATTAGATTGACTTGGTCCTTTAAGTAGATTTGGCTTGTGTGATCATTTCTTACCTGGATTTTGTTGCTGTATTATAGTCCACAATCACTTTGAGTTAAAAGGAGGCTAATTGCTTAATTCTTAAAAGCTGTGCAAAAGAACTTCTTTTATTTACCCCTTTTATTTAACACTGCCCTTGAAAGGGGGGAAATATAAATTAGGGTTAATTGTATACTGCAATGTATGAGATCAGGAATGTGTGAGGTTAAACTATTACTCTATGCTGACAATATACATTATTTACATCAGATTGACAAAAATCTTTTCCTTATATATTAGACATAGTAGTCAACTTTAGGAAATGTTCCTGTCAATAAATCAATTGGACTGAATTTTGAGGTGATGACAATCTCCTAAAGTTTAAGAAAGACAAAACTAATCAATAGCTCTTTTCAATGGCATTAGACTAGTTTTAAATAGTCAGATGTTTAGTTTCCTAGGAAAAGTAATGAAATTGTTAGAGCTAATCTTAATCCGTTAATTATGGAACTGACTAATGACTTAAACAGATGGTAAGCTTTCCCCCCTCTCATTATGGGGGAAGGTTAAATACAATTAGAATGAATATATTACCCAGCCTTCTTTCCACCCTGAGTACATTACCGGTTTCTGCTCTATCTCTTGCTTTTTTTTTTTTTTAATTTAATATGTTTCAAGTTCTTGGGGATTAAGAAAGAAACAAAAAAAAAAGTCATTAAAAGAATTTAGGAGCCTTATACTACCCAACATTATGTTGCATTATATATTTGCTATCTTGGGGGCAGGTGGCTTGATTGCTAAATCATTAGTTTTTAAGGTCCTCAGTGTGGCAATAGAGAGAAGAGAATTAGTATCTTCCCTCCATTTATAGGGCATTTTGAATTCTGATAACTTGTCTCCTCCAGGACATTTGCCTTGGTTGGAGGCAGCTGGAAATGTCCTTTCCCAGAGGCAGAATTTTCAGCTACGCTAAGCTTCAAATACCTGATTCTAAGACACCTCTGCTGCGGGAGAACTGGCACAGAAAGCACTAGAAATCTTGTGGAAGCTGATGACTACGTGGCTTTTGTAGATCTTGAGGAGAAACATGCACTACAGTGAGAGAAAGAGTTGATGAGAGAGAGAGCAAAACTTGAGCATACAGCTACAGAACAATTTGGGACCCAATATTGTCACTGTGTTGAATCCTCCAGAACCCTTTTTGCTGGAGTGCTGTGGCCCCTTTCAGCAAGATTAGAAATGCCATGAGCAGACAGAGCCTATGTAAAAATCCAGTCACTGGTGTAGCTACCGACTACTGGCATCTCATGGCTGAATTCATTATTCAATCTAAACCCGCATGATATAGCTCATATGATTTAGACTTCTGATAGCCTTCACAGAAAATTATTAGGAGAAGGTATTAGACCCATGTAAATAATTTTAACCTGATTCTATATGTAGCCCTAATCCCTGATGCTGCCTGTGAGGATACTGGGACAACTTGTGGGACCGTGATGTGAATCCTCCTCTTGGTGATCCCTCTTCCTCCTTACCTTGTAGTTGTTTATTTTCCCCTGCTTCATCTCTCTCCATCTTTATTACTCTTTCTCCCAGCTAAATTTTATGTGATGTGTTTAAATTAGTATGATTAGTATTTTTACTCATGGTATGGTAATATCTGCCACCATAAAAGAAATTGAAGAAAAACTAGAGGAATAGAAAATAATACTGGCCTTATTCCTGAAAATGTTTGTATGACATGAAGAACAATTTGGGATAAAGACAGCACTGTCAGCAAACTGCCAAGTGACAGCCTTCATACTGTAATTCTGTTTTCCTGTCAGGACATTATGCAGTATCTTTTTATTGCAGACCATATTTTAATAGGCAATTCTGATAACCTCATTTACAAATTCACCCATTATAAAGGGACATTGATTTTTACATTTACTTTCAAAATATTGCTCTTTTGTATAAGCAAGTGCTGCATATAGTCTGCAACAAACTATTCCAAAGATCTTATGCTGTAGTTGTTTGGGACTTGTACAGTGTATTTGTGCACACTTGCCTGGCAGCTAGGCATCCAAGATAGGAATAGTGTTCCTAGTTTTACTCCAGCTTCTGCCTGCAAATGTGAACAGAAGTGTTTTGCTGGATGAGTGTAATATTTGGTATGCATCTTGTCTCTTTTATGCCTTATCCCTTTGGTCATCATGTTTTTTGTTTTGCTCTGTTTCTTTGTTTTGCTCTGTTTCTTTTTCTAATTACCCTGAAGTCAGTTTAGAGAACACATCTCTAACCTTTCCTAGTGCAGGAAGAACTAAGGTGACCCTTTTCTGCCACAAATCTAATTATATTCTGTGTTGAAGAAGAAATTAAAGAAGAATATCAAAGGACATGTATAGCATTCCTCATGAGAAGGAAATATTTTTTTTCTTATGTGGGCAAGGCAGGGAAAATTTTTCAGGAGAAAAAGAAATTCTAAAGTAAGGGAATTCAATAAACATCAAATGAGATGGGGTGAATATTTTTTTGGGTAGACAGACTATGGCAGCCTCACTGAAACCCACCAATTTCAGCAGCTCACCTCTGTCTGACAGAGGACTGCTTCCAAAGGGCTTTGACACATGGATGAAATCTGTGTTCAGTTGAAGTCAGTGGGACTTTTGCATGATTTTTATGGAAACTGATCTGGTTTCTGATTTCTGTCTGTGCCCTAGATTAATTTTTAAAATGAAATTAAAAAATAATAAAATAGATACATACTTCAGAAAGAATTACCACGTAGAATATAAAATCACAATTTTTAAGGTGGAGAGTATGTCTTTTAAACATGACTCTATATGTGTTTTTCTGTGGAGAATCACACAGGAAAAAAAAATAAGGATTCATAGCTCAATGGGAACAATCACTGAATATTGATAAATTGTGTTTTTCTATCAGACTAGGTAGAATAAGAGTAGCAAAAATACTATGTGGGAGTTGTATAGTTATAGATAAAAATGAATATTTTAAATTTTTTTAAAGTAAATTGAACTGAAGCCTACATTAAAAATGTACTCTTGGATTGATAAACGTTGCTTTGCAAATTTGGATCATATTCAGGTCATGTAGAACAGAAGTGGAAGAAGCACTTGAAAAAAATTAGAAAAATTTGTGAAAATTTTCTTCTTTTAATGATGGAAGAAATTAGCTCAAAAATTCAGTTGTAAATGTCTTTTTTTTTTTCTTTTGAGTTTAAACTCGGAAATCTCTTTCTCCTACACAAATATATTTTAGTCTAGTGAAAACTGACAAAAACTCTCTGGGCATACTGAGAAGCTATCAAGGTCAGAGGTTCAAAACAAACAAAAAAAAGAAGTCAGATAAGCTTAAAAAAACTTAAACAGGAGAATTTTCCCCACTGTAGGGCTTCGTGGCCACCCTGGAGAAGGCAGTCTTGTGTCAGTGGGAAAGGTCACCAACCACAGTCAGAACAAAATATTGTTGTCTTCTATTTGGATTTTTGCTGCTGGATTATCCTGTCCATATTTTGTCCAAAGAAAACAGCACAGCTAGGTGGGCATAACAGTATAATCCACACAATTTCACACTTTCCAAGAGTAAAATGTGATATGCCATCTGTGTTCAGTGCTTGTTTTTTTCCTCAGGTGTGCAAGTTTTAACTAGAGGAAAAAGAAATTATCCTCTTTTTGGTAGCAGATGTTTCCCCATGAGAGGTAAGATTTGGGTGCTTACAAAATGACTTGCTGGTGAGAAAAGTTCCTTCCTGCACTAGTTAAGAGGTTGTTTATGTTCCAACACCTGAGTGTTTAAATTCTTTCCAAACTTCTACATTTTCTGGTGTTTATATGCAATCTCTATCCAATAAAGAAATAACTAGGTCATAAAATTATAGGTGACAAGACTGAAAGGAACCTCGTAGATGATTGTGTCCATCACTCCTCTTTCTGCTAGGTCATATAGTGGAAACCATGATGAGGGAAGAGCACCTGACATCGTCTGCGCAGACTTATGCAGAAGAACGTTTGATATTGTACCCCTCATGAGGTTCTTGTCTCTAAACTGGAGTGACATGGATTTGATGGGTGGACCACTCGGTGGGTAAGGAATTGGCTCAATGGCTCAATGTCCAAAGTGGAGAGCAGTGATGAGTGGTGATCCTCAGCGGTCAGTATTGGGACCGGCACTGTTTGACATATTTAAGGTGTGAGGCATTTTTTAGCATCTTTGTTGGTGACATGGACAGTGGGATTCAGTGCACCATCAGCAAATTTGATGATGACGCTGAACTGTGTGGTGCATTTAGCACAATGGAGGTAAGGAATGTTATCCAGAGGGACCTTGGCAGGCTATAGGGGTGAGCTTGTGTGAATCTTGAAATTCAACAAGGTAAAATGCAAGAATCCTGCCCCTGAGTCAGGGCAATCCCAAGTACAAACAGAGGCTGAGCAGGGAAGGCATGGAAAGCAGCCCTGAGGAGAAGGACTTCAGGGTGTTGGTTGACAAGAAGCTCAGTGTAATCCACCAGTATGTTCTCACAGTTCAGAAAGCCAACCATGTCCTGGGCTGCAACAAAAGAAGTGCAGCAAGCAGATCAAGGCAGTAGGCTTTTCCCCTCTACTCTGCTTTCATGGGATGCCAAATGGAGTATTGTGTCCAGCTCTGGAGCTCCCTACATAAGAAGGGTATGAACCTCTCAGAGTAGGCCTAGAGGAGGGCTACAAAGATGATGAGAGGGCTGGAGCACCTCACCTATGAAGACAGGCTGAGAGAGTTGGGGTTGTTCAGCCTGGAGAAGAGGAGCCTTCAGGGAGACATTAGAGCAGCCTTCCAGTACCTGAAGCGAATTAAAACAGAGCTAGAGAGGGACTTTTTATAAGGGCATGGAGTGATAGGAAAAGTGGGAATGGCTTCAAGCTGGAAGAGGAGAGGTTTAGATTAGATATTAGAAAAAAATTCTTTACTGTGAGGGTGGTAAGGTACAGGTTGCCCGGAGAAATTGTTGATGCCCCATCCCTGGAAGTGTTCAAGGTCAGGTTGGATGGGGTTTTGAACAACCTGGTCTAGTGGAAGCTGTCCCTGCCTGTGGCAGGGGTTTTGGAACTAGAAGATCTTTAAGGGCCCTGCCAACACAAACCATTCTGTAATTCTATTATATTTCTGACATGAATTTGCATTTCACTTTTTTTGACTGACCATGTCTGTTTGAGTCTGTCCTCTATAATGGAATATGTGTTTGTGTTTATCACCTACCAGTTCAGTAATATTTTTAAATGTCTGTATTATTTACCTGAAGTATGTAAAGTTTTTATGTTTGCAAAGCATTTTATTAAAGATGCTAGGACAACGAAAGAGATTGCATGACCTTAGTACATTATGATTTATTGTAGAGCTGCATTAATTCAGTGTTCAGAGCCAAACACCTATAATCTGTTTTTGCTTGCATTTTCAATTTTATAATATATTAGACAACTTATTATATTATATACGTCTCTCAAGTGTGGGGGAGAGTTAAGAAAGTAATTACTCTTCCCTCAAAAGTTTTAGTCCCCCGTTTAACACTCTAAATCAAATCTCAAAAGCAGCCTTGTGATTATTTGCCTGTGGGACTGCTACAGCTTTGTCTTGGGTATCAACAGATGTCAGGAGTCAGCAGCAGCCATTTGGTACTCTGTTCAGATGATACTCATATGCCTATTTATAATGGTGATATATATTTTTCTTTTAAGAAATAGTAATGAATATTCTGTAAATGGGAAGATACAGGGAACTCTCCTTTCATATAATCACTGTTCTGTTTCCTTTATTTAGTTTCTTAAACGTAAAAGTCTAGTCTTTACACTCAAAATAATGCCACCCAAGATGTGAAAATGGCAGAAATTTATTATGTATCTTGGAAAAAATTGTTGAATAGGACCATCCATTATTATTGTTTCTTAGGGTTTATTTTATGCAAGTTAAAATGTCTGTGAAAAATGACGTAAAAACACTAAATGGAAATTAAATGCAAGAGTAGAGGCAGTTACGCATTTGTTCAGGATTTGAAGACGAGGCACTGAGTTGATAATTTTGTAGCTGCTTATTGAGGGTTTGATTTTTTAAAAAGTTTGTTTATCTTGTAGGCTAAAAACCCACTTCTTATTTTGAGTTGGAAAACTCGATGGAGGCCTCATAAAAATTATTCTTGTCAAGGTCCTTATTAATAATCCTAAGAATATGCTAAAGACCACGTGAGTAGAAAGATTTTAATGCATTCTGTCAAATTGGGAGCAAGCTTGCTACTCCTTTCATAATCTCCATACAGGGCTTTTGCATCCTCTTGTCCTTATCCATAAGCTAAGTTGATACAAGGACCTTTTTTGCTGCAAGGGTTGACTGGAGATTAGACTAGTGTACTACTTCTGTGCCCTCAGCAGCTTCTTTCAATTTTAAAATGCTGGTTAACACCAGAGGATATTTTTCTCTTCTCAGATTTTTCATTGTTAGATGTGTAATTACAGTATTCTGAATAAGCAGGTTTTTCTCTCAGTATGAATATAGTTAATATGTGTGTCATAGCAATGGGATGCAAGGACAGAGACTTTATAGAACACGTTAGTTGTTCTGAAACAGTAAATTTAGAAGGCGCATGAGCACCTCTGTACCTCCTTATATTGCAAGCTTTATTGCTGTGCAGTGGGTGCACAATAAAAAGGTTTTAGAAAGGTTTTCTTGGTAACTTCAGCAAAATGTGTTTTGGGGCACTGTACAAAATCATTCTTGTCTTTGTGCACATCTAGAAAGGGCATAGCAGTCTGTTTTGGTATAAGAGGCAAAGTCTCTATAGAGCAGGTACAGAGTTTTAGGCAATACACAGCAATGCCATACAAATAAAAAATTCTAGACCTTGGAATGAAAGGAGTATTTTTGGTGTGGGCAAAGACTTGAGGAAAGGAAAAGAGTTATATGCTAACTCAATTTAGTTCTGCAGCAAAGACATGATTCTTCTACCTTTTTGTAATCAGTCTTTATGAAGATAAACAGTTTTCTGCCAGGTCTTAGAAGGAAATAAAAAAGGTAATTTTGACGTTATGTTAATGGCTAGAGCCAAGACACAAAAAACGGAGACCTGTCCCTTGAGACAGCTTGTTAGAGAAGAAATATTGGAACAGGCTGCCCAGGGAAGTAGTTGTCACCATCCCAGGTGGTATTTAAAAGATGTATAGATGTAGCACTTAGGGGCATGGCTTCATGGTGGACTTGATGATCTTAGAGGTCTTTTCCAACCTAAATTATTCTATGAGTCTGCGATTCTGAGTGTCTGTCTCAATGATAGGGGAAAAAAAGACACTAGTAGTAGGATTCAGGTGGGCATTAACCTACAGATCAAGTTGCATGTGGAAAACAGCTTTAGGCCAAGTTACAGTAGTTTGAAATTACTGAAAAAATTACCAAACTCATGGTTAAAGCTATTTAGTGTTTTTTCTTGAAATATAAAGTCATTACAAAATGAATGTGTAAGAGGCTGGGAATTTCAAAACAAAGAGACAATAACATGTAAGAGAGATATTTTTTCCTTGAGCACAGGATGAACAGTTGTTGGAAAGAGCTCCAGATATCACTGAACGAATAAGTGTTTCAGAAGGAATATCTCAGATATGCAGAAAGACTATAAGCAATCGAAAAACTTGTTGATCAATGAGAAATACAGGACTGCCTTGAAAATTGATGAGCTCAAGTGGAGCTTGCACAGGATAAAAACAAGGAAACATTCTTCAACCACTGAAAAAGAGTGTGAGAGAAAGAAATAGCCCATAATTCCCTCATAAAATACTGGGATAAAATAGACTTTAAAGAAAATGTCAAAAGTGCCCTTCTCCTCCTTTCCTCCCCAAATACACTGCTGAATTTTTAAAGAAAGGTAATCTTAGGGTATACGGGCAAAAGGCAACAATTTCTGGTCTCAGGTAAACTTTTCTCTGTGACTCTTTTGAAGAAAAGCACAAGAGCAAGGTTATAGCTCTGCAGAGTGTAATACCTCTATTTAAAAAAATATTAAAAGGAATCTGAACAACCATTCATCCTGTTGTGTGACCCTCAAATACGGGCAAGGCTTTTTAGACAGCCTTTAAGACTGAGTTTGGAAAACTTTAAGACCAAGTTTGCAAGAGAATTCAGCGGGAAGAGGGGCGAGGGAGAAAGTCAGCCTGGGCTGTCTACCTAGGAAATTGCACCAGTTGATGAATCTGGCATTTTTGGGAAGAAGTCCAGAAAATAAGTAGGAAAAATTATGGTAGATCTTATCTTTGGACATTAAAAAATATTTGTTACTGTCCATTTGTTGGAGGAGAAAAACCCACACGTATTTGGAGAGATGTGACTATTCCAAGAACTATATGGCATGTAAAGAGCTAGTTGAAAGGAAAACCATGGTAGTGAGGATTAAATGTCCTTTATCTTCAGCACTTCCCCTTTAATGAATAACGTGTCTTGGAGCAGATACATTTTAATATTTTCACTAGGCCCCTGGTTAAAAAAGGTTGGAGATACCATTAAAGCCAACAAAATTTGGATATGGAAAAAACTGAATGATTTTGACAGTCTGGGAGAACAAAGAGGGTGAGGGTGAGATTTAGTAGTGCAGCATACAGGACATTTGGCACGTGAAACTAAATGAGAATTTTGGCTGCAAACTGATGGTGGTAGGGGGAGGGGACCTCATCAGCTAGAAGTGACAAAGGTTAAAATGGGTAGAGGATGCCTGTGATCCATAGCATGGTGCAAAAGACTAATGCAGTTCCACAGTCTGCCAGAATAGAAAGGGAGAACAGTTGTAGTTGAACAACAAATCTTGATGCCATTGTATTAGGCCCCAGTAGTACCTAAACCACCCAAAATATCAGTGTCTCATATTAGAAAGAGTAACTCAGGCTGGAACACAAGTGAGGAGAGACCACTATAATGATCAAAGGGAAAGAAGTGATGTGCAAACATTACATGTGGTAATGGGGGATCATGAAGCAAGCCTTCAAAAAAATAGTAGAGACATCTGCAGGTTTGTTAGATGGATCTTGGTACATTTATGAGAGTGATTATGATATGGCTGCCTCCAATAGAAGGCAACGGACTTAATTTTTCAAATTTTGCTCCAGCAGTTTGTTTCTAACCAACCCAGCAGATAGGGATGGGAGAGGCCACCATTTACTGTTCTTGGTGGACAAAGGCAGAGCTTAAATGGACCCTTATTTCACAGAATGGTCCAAAAGTATTAAAGTCCATAAATCTGCCACCACAGACATAGGTCATCATCACATATTACCATCACAGACAGTGAAGCTGTAGGCATCAGATACTGAGTGATCTAACGTGCAGCTGAAGGCTGTCATCAATGTCCTCTTTTATGTTCCAATTCTAGATTCTTCAAATAAAAAAGTTCAATCAGACTAGTATCTTAGCCAGGAAAAAGAAAAACACCCAAGGAGCAGCCTTCTCTGAGGATGTGTAAGAACTTTGAATGATAAACCAAAGAGGAACAAATACTTAAAATAAGCTTGAACTGCAGCCAAGTAATGTTCTCCAGTAGGTAAGCACGTGTTGTGCTGTACCAGGATGGCATATTGTGTTCAGTAGGTGTCAGTGTTGAACCTTATAAATCATAATGATGCTTTCAGAAAGTTGAACTGTGAATGAATGTAATTGCAGAATGATAAGAACTATTTGGCATTTCCTTCTGGTCTTGGAGGTAAGATTTTGTGACTACTGCCCTAGATTCCAGATATTAAAAAGCAGGTTTAGTGGAGGTATGACCATCCAAATGAAAAGTATTCAGGGTTTACTAGTACCAAAATTATAATATGAGCCTAGCTTCCTGCTTTAATGCAGGCAGAAACTGCCAAGTAAAGCAGGTAGCAAGCATTATCAATATCTTCAGTTCACCCTTTCTTTTCAATCTCACCCAGCCATCTGTCCAATTCAGGACCCTGAGTTTTCGAGTTTTTGTTCCTCAAACAGTGCAATTCATTGATTTTGTTGTCTCTCTTTTCCAGTAAATTGTTCGTTAGGGTCATACAGCCTCACTTTTCAAAGAACTCTGAAAGGCTTCTCATGATGAATTTATTATAAGTGTGTTAAAAGGAGATAGAAGTGTTTGAGAAAGTTTAATATATAAAACTTTGGGGTTGACCATCTGCAGTCTGAAAAAGTGGAATGAAGAATCAAAACCAAGGGGAAAAAAGCATCATTAATGATTGTTTTGAAGCTTTTGCTGCTGTTGATGTAGGTTTTTCAGATGATCGATATCACCCTGTAGGGAAAGTTGTTTTCACGCTTGACGCAATACAGAGCACACATTGCAGTCTGGGGACCCCAGCTTCAGTATAGGATTGAATAACTGTAGAAGGAATCATAGAATCTGTTTCTGGCATAGCCATAAACAGTCAGTGAAATAAAGGGACTGGAACGTAAAAGACAAGAAATGGGCTATTCTTACTCTCTCATTTGGACCTTAGATTTCCCACTGATGCCATTGGCACCATTGGCCTGGTATACTCTGCTGGATACAGTGTCATCTTTTCTTCTAGCCAGCCCTGCCAGCAACTGCTTTGCTCTCCATTATGTCAATTCTTAAATCCCTGCAATAAGAAAGTCTGGAGAAGAAAATACTGACAAAATTTGTGTCCTTTACAGTAACAATTATCAACATTGTGTCTCCCTCTTAAGCAACATCCTCTTTAAAGTCACTCTTCTTTTTGAATTGTTGTATTGGGTTTGTACGGCCAGGTTTTGGTAGAGGTGGTTTCTGTGAGAAGCTACTAGAAGTTTTTCCCATGTCTGGTAGTGCCAATGCCACCTGGCTCCAGGATGGACCTGCCGCTGGCTAAGGTTGAGACAACAAGGAATGATAGTAATGCCTCTGTGATTACAAATTTAAGAAGGAAAAAATTATGATGCAGATGAAAATTGCAGCCAGAGAAGAGAGGAGTGACAACATGTGAACAACTCTGCAGATACCAAGGCCAGTGCAGAAGGAGGGGCAGGAGATGCTCCAGGCCGGAGCAGAGATGCCCCTGGAGCCCGTGGTGCAGACCACGGTGGAGCAGCTGTGCCCCTGCAGCCTGTGGAGGTCCACAGGGGTCCAGAGACCCACCTGTTGCCCATGGAGGAGCCCCACGCTGGAGCAGGTGGATGCCTGTAGGAGGCTGTGACCCTGTTGGAAGCCCATGCTGAAGGATATTTTCCTGGCAGGGACCTGGTGACCTGTGGAGGGAGGAACCTGTTCTGGAGGTTTTGCTGCTAGGACTTGTGGTCTTGTGGGGGACCCACGCTGGAGCAGCCTGTGCCCGAAGGACTGCACCCTGTGGAAAAGTGACCCATATTGGAGCAGCTCACGGAAAACTGTTGCCCATGGGATGGACTCATGTCGGAGAAGTTCATGAAGGAGTCTCCTGTGGGAGTCTCCAAGAGGAAGGATTCCTTTGTCTGAGCAGTGGCAGAAAAAACCTGGACAAACTGACCGTAACCTCCATTCCACATCTCCCTGTGCCGCTGGGTAGGAAGTAGAACTTGGAAAGGAGGGAGGAGTATGGGGGGGAGGGTGTTTCTAAGATTTATTTTACTTCCCATTCTCCTGCTTTGATTCTGTTAGTAACAAATTTAATTAATATCCCCACTTTGCATCTGTTCTGCCCTTAATGGTGATCAGTGAGTGATCTCTCCCAGTCCTTATCTCCACTCATGAATTCTTTGGTTTTTATTTTCTCTCCCTTGTCCAGTTGCAAAGGGGAGTGAGAGAGCAGCTTTGGTGGGCACCTGGTGTCCAGCTAGGGTCACCTCCCTACAATAGTACAAGCAGAGCTTTTTTCTGGTGTCATTAAGTAGACTTCAATAACCTACTGGTACTTTCCTTAAGAAGTACTGGTGTGTACTTCTGACTCAATTTGGTGTTTTTCCTGGGCTACTCCATGTGCTTTTTTCCTTAGCTAGGATATTTCTGCACAGATCTGCTTCTCTTATTGCTTCCTTCTCTATTCCCTTTATGATGCATCTTTCCGAGAAAAACATTTTAATCTCTTTTAGGGATGTCCTCTTTAGAAGGTCTTGACAACTACATTTCCCCATTCATTTGCAGTATCTGTACATTCATATTTCTAACAATCCATCTTTGCCAGCATAGGAGTTGACCAAACTCATCACAACACAGTAAAATAAATGAGCAAAGGCCACCACACTTCTGTTTGTAAGCACTGTGTTGTTGGCAGGGTCTTAATGACAAACACATGCTCTCCTGCTAGCTTCTACAACATACCTACACCAGAAACTATCTGGCACTGTTATTCTGCTTTGCTGTGCTCTCCTGCTTGTCTCTTATGCATGTTATGATACTTTTCAGGTCTGTATAATTTTACAAGATGTTTGACACATGCCTCCTGCACATGTGCTCCAGGTACCAGAATTGTTTTTTTCACACCACAGTGCTGCCTGCAACAGTGCAATGCCATGGAGAGAAACTTAATGCTGGTAATATACAACTTATTTTTGCAGTGAAGTACCATCAATTAAAGAAGAGAGAGAACCTGCCTGAAGTGAATAAAAAAAAGGATTTTGTTCTGAGGCAGGAGAATGCAGACAGAATTCAGCTTTTATGGTGAGCCACCTTGGGCCCCAGATGAACAAAAAGTCGATGAATTAGTGACAAAACTTCTGCACAAATCAGGTATATGACTGTGTCCTTGCTTGGATTAAGTATATCATTTGAGTTCTGCTGGAATACTTTGATGCACATGAATTAGCAAAGACAAGCATGTTGACAGCCAAGATTTATTACCAAAGTATGTTGAGTCTTTACAGCTTTGATAGTTTTGTCTTTTTTTTTTTCTACAGTGTGCAAGATTTTTCTGAATCTCTATGCTTTCCAAAATACTAGACTGAAAAGATTTAACCCTTTAGGAAGTATATGAACTTCTCTTTATAAACCATTCTTGTTATTTTTATTCCTGTATAAATCTTGAATCAGAGAATCATAGGATTTTGGTTGGAATGGACCTTGGGTAGGAAGATCATCTAGTTCCAAAGCCCCTGCCACAGGCAGGGACAGCTTCCACTAGACCCGGTTGCTCAAAGCCTTATCCAACCTGACCTTGAACACTTCCAGGGAGGACACATGCACAACTTCTCTGGGCAACCTGTTCCAGTGTTTCACCACCCTCACAGTACAGAATTTTTTTCTTAATCTAATCTAAACCTATTCTCTTTCAGAAGCCTTTCCATCTTTTCCTATCACTTCATGCCTTTGTAAAAACTCCCTCTCCAGCTGTCTTTTAATTCGCTTCAGGTACTGGAAGGGCCTCTAAGGTCTTTCTGGAGACTTCTCTTCTCCAGGCTGAACAACCCCAACTCTCTCAGCCTGTCTTCATAGGTGAGATGCTCCAGCCCTCTCATCATCTTTGTAGCCCTCCTCTAGGCCTGCTCTGAGAGGTTCATACCCTTCTTATGTTAGGGGCTCCAGAGCTGGACACAGTACTCCAGTTGGGATCCCATGAAAGCAGATGAGAGGGGAAAAGCCTACTGCCTTGATCTGCTTGCTGCACTTCTTTTGTTGCAGCCCAGGACATGGTTGGCTTTCTGAACCGTGAGAACACACTGGTGGATTACACTGAGCTTCTTGTCAACCAGCACCCTCAAGTCCTTCTCCTCAGGACTGCTCTTGGTACATTCTGTGCCCAGCCTCTATTTGTGCTTGGGACTACCTCAATTTCCATGAACTTATAAAGAGTCTTTGATAAGAGATAATTACTTCTAAAGACTTGGTCAAAAGTGGTGAAAAAGATAACTGCATAATGCAAGGGCATCTGATATGTGTTAATGTTGAGAGGGTATTTACATATTTTAACTGACACAGCGAAGCTGTCTGAAACACAAGTCAGAGATCACTCTGTAGATTGAAGTCACAAATATTACTCAATAAATGCCAATTAACACCTTAAGCTAGACCCCTCTGCAAAAGATGTCACCTTTGACACTGTGCAATGTTCACAGTGACAAAGTCTAAATATTTCCTAACATTTTCAATAGTTCATAATGCCACCAGCTCACATTTGTGACAATTACTATTTGATGAGCTCTCATTTCTATTCAGAGAGGCAAAGGTCAAGGTTGTGAGAATGGTTAAAACATAGAGGAGACAAAAAACAACCAAAAACCAAAGCCTTTTACTTTCATCTTGAGTGTGTTTTCCTTCAGGTCAGATGGAGAGGCAGAATATAATGTAACAACACTGAACCTCAGACCTAGAAGAGTTTTCCTCAGTGAGCTTATGTGGGCAAGGTCTCTGTGAATGCATTTGTCCTAGATCACATATTGCAGGAAATACAGACAATACCCTGAACTGACAGCAGAGGGTGAACCCTGAGCCCTTGCAGATGAAGGTGAAACAGAACCCATTGCACCATCAGCAGCCCCTAAAGTTCTAGAAGGGTACCTTCATGGTAGGGATGGAAGAGACATGGTTAGGGTACAACATCACGCTAAAAGCTGCAATTTTATTTGCCTGGTTTTGTATCTTGTCACACTTTAGAGCAGTGGGAAGCATTGTTTGTCCTTTGTTTGTTGACAAGAATTTATGTGAAGGTGTTTCCCTCAATGTTTGTCCAGACCTTTAGCTCAGCAGTGGGGAATCTAATTTATTGCAAACCAAAACCAGAACAAAGTGGAAGGTGATTGTAAAACAAAAAATATTGAGAGGGAACAGCCTTGTACCTGAAAGTGTTCACACTTTTTAAGGTACAGAATTTCAGGCTGATAGTATTTGTGTCAGTGTCTTTCCATTAAAAAAACCCTAAATTATACAGGATGAACTGGACACCCTTCAGGAAGGCTTTGCACAAAACACAGGCTCTCTGAATCAGCAAGCTAAAGTTAAATGGATCCAAACCTTGCATGGACACAGAAGTGACAGTAAAGGAACTGTGTCTGGTAACAAGTGAACTGTGCCCTTTTTTTCTGCCCACACCTCTTTTTTTTGATGACAGGGGACCTTTTAGGTGGCTGTCTGTAGTCATTAGGCAGAGAAAGAAATCATGGGAGTTGCAAGCATATCCTTGTGAATGGTTAACAGGTGGGCTGTGCAGTCACTTCAAAGGGACCTCCAGACACAAAAAGCACCTTGCTGTGCTGTGCAGCCACTGTGCTATGCCCAGAGTGTCAAACATCTGCCAAGCAAACCACAACACTTTAGAAAGGCCAGGGTGCATGTCCACACCTGAGCAAGCACCTTCAAATCAAGTAGAAGTGAAGTAGTAGATCAAAGCCATGTGGTGGAGATTTGAGGAGTGGAGGTGCTCACCTGCAGTCAGTCACTGCATTTTCCCTTGGCAAGAAGTAGCTAAGAGATGGGAGACAGTAGCTTTCTGAAATGTCTGGAAGTGCCTCTGATGATGCAAAGACAAAGAGGTTAGTTTTCTGGGTCCTGCTCTCTCCCTTACTCAGGGGCATGTTCAAGGGTACCCCAGTGAAGGTGACTTTCCTGATGTTGTTTCACAGAAGCAAATTATGAACATTTCTGCAATGATTTATGGCACTTTGTACTTTAGGAGACTATTGATATTTTGGGCATTTCTCCTCTCAGCTGAGGATTCGTACCTGGCTGGGATATGATAATCCTGAATTGGTATGAACTAATTGGTATGAACAATGCAATAGATATAAATGCTCACTAGGCAACTTGGCAGACTTCATATGAGTAAGCCTACAGTTCAAAGATCAGTTGTATAGTCACAGTGTTTTAGAAGTGTGAGCTGTTGTCAATGAGGTTCTAACAAAACTCCCTGCAAGACATGCTCATAAAACTTTTAAAAGCCATTGAGGATATATTGCTAGTGGGGAGAATTTTTCATGTAATATGATAAACTTTGAGCAGAAGAGTGTAGACTTACCTTTATTTTCTTTTTAAATTGAGATTGAGAAAAATCCCAATTTATTTTATGTATAGGTATGTAATTGTTGACATGGCAGACTGCCATGTGCTGTTTTACCTGGAGAGCTGATAATAGAAAGCATGTTACATAGGAGATTAACATTATTTGCTTAGTTCCAGGAAAGAATAGCAATGGCTTTTTTTGTGTTTAAAGTGTCTGTGGCAGGTAGGCTCCCAAACACGCTGCTCAGCAATTCACAGTTTTCATGCTATTGTGGCTAAAAATGGGATGACGATTGGATTTACTGTCCTCAAGCCTGCAGGTCTTCTCACACTTAAGAATGTTTGCATCTTCTCTTTCTGACAACAAAGCCATGCTTCGCTGATGTTTGATTGTTCAGTTTTCTGCTAAGGAGGAGGCTATGGGAAGGGATTCGAACTGTGTAGCTGCTGTCATCTGAACATGAAGGTCTAACTGAGATAAATCACCCTATGCACATATGGTTAGAGTAATTTACAGGATGATTCAGGAGCTCCTGATGTTGGCTGCTGCACAGGTAAAAGTCTGTATTAGGTAGAATTCTGACCCAATTTATCTCAATATCATTCAGAATCTTTAATCTGAAAAAACCTATTTAAGCCAAATAATGAAAATGCCATTTGTGCTTCATGGACTAAACATGTTCATGTTCAAGACAATGAGACTGCAGCTACTTCTTCCACACTTATCAAAATGTTAAGACACATAATTATACTGATAAGCATGGCCATGTCTCAACAAGCATTTTAGGCTTGGTAAGAAGCCTGATTCTGAAGTGAAACAGTCCACCCTCACTTACCATGCTTTGACCTGCCTATAGAGTGGTCTTGGGTTGCACAAACCGGGCACCTTTCAGGTGAATAAAACCCAGAAATGTCACTCCTGCAGCACTGCAGAAGCTGTGACATTCAGTCCGTGGGAACAGACTGTAAATAGTTTGTGCTAAACCCTTCACCCCAAAGAGGCATCAAGCATTAGCACCAAATTTTCTCTACAGATCTGTTCCTCAATAAGCTTGCTAATGGAGACATAGTTTAAATGTCTCCTCTGTGGTTTGGGGTCCAACTACATTTAAGTAATTACAAATCTTTTTCGCTTCCCTGAGGTCTGGATCAGGCGCTTTTCCCCCAGTCTTCTCTAAGTAAGCTCTTTGAGAGACTTCGGAATACATATAGTGTGTTGAGAAGGAGAGGACGGAATTGCTCAAGACTGAAAGTCTAGATCCATCAATATTTTGAAAGCTTTCTTTACCTTAACATCAGCTATCAGCTGAAATGGCTACCTGAGATATGCTGAATGAGAACTCTTAAATTACATAGAAGCGGGAAACTTTTTCCTGACAGCTGATCTGCTATGCCTTGGAGCACAAGTATTAGAAGGCCTCTAATATATATCTACCAGTATAACTTGGCAGTCCATCCTGAGATGCTTTCAGAGGGAAGACTACCATGTTAACTGCAATCAATTTAGGCTGATACACAGCAAATGAATGTGTTTACTTGGCATTTTTGGCACAAACATAAACTTTTTATTAAGTGCATTCAATGTAATTGTGTAATGGCATATAGCATGCAGTTTCAATGACATATTGGAAGCAATCCCAGTTCTATTTTTTTGTCCTTAAAAATAGATATAATGTTGTAACTTTAAAGTAAAAGTCACCCGGGAGTTACTTTGTCTGTTATGGATGTATGATGAAAATCCTGAGAGCTTCAGAAATTGAATGTTGGCAGCTGTGAGATTTCATTTTACTCATTGAGGATTGGATGCAAATGTGAGCCAAAGCAACTGACACAGTATTGCTCATATCTGACATGCCACTGCTGAAAAAGTGTCATAAAAATGAATCACCTCTGCCCTGACATTATTCATGTTGTCTATAATCTCCACGCATACAAAAAATAACATAAAAATATACAGAAAATGAAACCAAGGGAAAAGGCAACATTTCCACTGCCCTGGACTGCTTCTCTCTAGAGCCAGTGTGCAAGAAAGTCCTAATAAATGTAATAGGGGTTACCTGAGCCCTCAGGGGACTTTTATGAAGACTTTCCTTAAGCTGAACTCATGCTAATGTTCCATGTAATTTTCATCCATGTGCATCTGAAATTACCTTCATTCCCCAGCAGGATGTTTTTAGCACTATAGAGGGAATAAAGACTGCCCATGGACAGATGAAGTTAAAATACTTCCCATGGCTCAAGGTAATGTTCCATTCCATGTTTGGATAGGTTTGATTTAAAATACATGTTGGAACCTGATAATGGATAATTTTAAGAAGAGGGTCTATTTTATGGCAGTGAAGTATTTTCACTCTTCCAGGGGTGACCGATGACTTGTGCTGGGTTTCTTCTCCAAATCACCCTATATATTCACTCCAAATCCCACCCATAGGGAGGACTATGTTTTTCCATGATTACAGTAAGCACATAGAACTAGGCATCCCTAGATCAAAGACACCCTTGCAAACGAGCACTGCCGTGTATATTCCACAGGGGAAAAAAAGGTTCAGTGCAGAAATGGTGACACATGGGGGAAGGAAAAGCATGTGGGGACAAAGAATGTGCTGGTAACACCCAGCCCTGATGCAAACATGCTGGCATTCATGGTGGTGAAACACCTCTCAAAGCAGACCTCTAAATACAAAAGATCTTGTCTGCCTTATTTTTCAGCAGAATTCTTGGCTGATCGGTTCTCATGGATACTACACTTTCACTCAAGAGATTACTTCATGCCTAGAGGTACAATGCTGCATTGTGTGTCTCTCTGAGCCCTCAGACAAAATGCTCCTTAAATGCCACTTGTGCTGTGTTTGCAAAGCTGAGTCTTCCACAGCTGGCAGCAGCTCTGCCAGCTGAGGGTGGATGCGGTAACAAAGAGACTTGCTTCTTAAGCTGGAACCAAACTGCTCAATTACCCTTTCTTCTTTTGTTTTGTGGTTGGATACCCACCGGTGTGCTCAGCATTGCTAGGAGCCCGGACGTTTTGAGCCTGTGGCATTGCTTTTATAGTTTTGATAAAATCATTTTGGTGTGTCAAATCTTACCTGTCAGGGACTTTCCTCAGTGCTGGCAGATGTTGTTCTGTGTGCTGACATGCGGCACAAATATTACTGTTCACTTCATTGCTGTAGTTTTAATATGCATTTCTTTAATTCTGCAAACAAATTTTACCACAATATCATTAGAAACACTTGAAGTGTTCCATTTGAAGATAAAATCATACTTTCCCCAACTGTATATAGCCTACATACAAAAGACCAATCTGCAGTATCATTGCCATGACAGACTCATGTATCTGTTCTTCCACATTAGTATAACTTTTTCAACATGCTGTCAGATTTTTTGGTGTGAATTATGCATTTATGGCAGCTGGTCCAAACACCACTAATCATAGCATGCAGCCTAATTCACCCTCCCTCTGCAAAATTCTACTGCACCACGATCTGTTTCAAGCTTTATCTGTCTAACAGTTTCCTCTCCTAAACTGTTCAGCATCTTCTTTGCAGACTGATCATGCATTGGTAGCCATTCAAATATTACATCACAGCCCTTAAAGGTCAGTTCCAACACAAAGTGAACAACCTTGTCATACACAGTCTCTTGGTGTAACTTGACTTTCCTGTGGTAATCCTGTGCTGAGTACTGAAAAGCCTACTCAGGCATGCATTGTTAATTCATTAAAGAAATATGGCATTTTAAATAATTTAAAATCTTATTTTAGGGCTCTGAATCTGATGTTTCTCTGCAAAGAATGTCATACTGGATTTTTTTTTGCTTCCAATGTTTAGGATTTTAATCACAAAATTTCTTCTCTCGTTAACTGTCATCAAATCGTAATAGGCTTAGGCTTTCTAAATGTTTAACAGTAATGATAATTGTGGTGAATGCAGTCCATCTTCATGTACATTTTTAATACCAGTAGAGTAGATTTCTTTGTGATAACGGAAATTATCATAATGCTGGCTGAAAATGAATACACTTTCGCTATACTATATGTGCTAATACATTCCTAAAATTAAATTGCAAGCATTTCAGTCTTTAAAAAAACTTTTCAAAGATTGAAATATACTGGATAATACAATATCTCTTATGCATTATAGCATACTAAAAACGCTCAAGCAGTCATATTGCTCAATAAACTGAATTTACTAGCCTTATAGAAAAGCTCTACAGACTTTAATAGAAAAAGGTGACTTTTTTACATGCTTTTGAACCTTTCTATACGGTGAAGCAAAGAATGAATGCTTGCAGGAGGATAGCTCATAGCTACAGACTGTGCTTGGAGTTTTACTCAGCAAAGCATTTAAGCATGTGCTTGTACTGGAGAGAGACTTGTGCCTGGATGTGCATGGATGGGAGACACTGATGTGCCCATTTCCCATTGCCTTTCAGGAGAGAGGGTCATGATCGGTACTATTTCAGACACAGTAAAACTGAGAGAATAAGATATTCTGGCACTGTGATGGGTTTCATGTGAAAAACTGGGATTTTGGAAGTTGTAGATTTTCTGCTGTCCAATTCTGTGCCCTTTAATTTTCAAGCTGTCTGAAGTTAGGCTGGTCCTCTCTCCTTGCGTTGGCTGCCGATGGAGCAATTGGCTCAGTAGTACCGTGACCACAGTGATTCCTCTCCATCTGCATCTTAGAAACGCAGAATAATTTAGGTTGGCCCAGTCCAACCTCTGGCTCCAAGCATAGCCAGCTTCGAAGTCAGACCAGATTGCTGGGGGCCCTGAAGAATCAATATGAAAAGCAAAGTCAAGCTGACAGTGTTTTTAATTCGCAGTAGGCAGTGCAAAAGGAGAGTCATTGCTGATGCTCATTCTCAGACAATGGGAAACTTGCACAAAGGCTGAAAATGGTGGAGCTGGCAGTTATGGTTATTAAGTCTATTACTACAGCCTAAGGTTCGTAGTCTGCCACAGTCTATTTCAACAGGTGACTTTTCTTTTTAAGGAAAACTTGTAGTTCTGTTTAAAAACACTGTCAGATGGAAGGGTTTTTGCGACAAATAATTACTGTAAAAAGGTACTTCAGTAAAGACCATCTCTCTCTTAGAGAGCAGAATCATCTGTGGCAATTGCTCTCTGTGTGTGAATATTTAATATAATGCTTCCTCTGCAGCCTATCTGGTCATTGGCCTGGCTGTCCTAAAGGTGTGTTAAAATGATGGCTGGCTAGAGAAATATATATATTGAAGGTAAAGAATAGAGGAAAAGTTTAACTTGCTCAAGTACTTCTCTGCCCTCTCTCACCTTACAGTGCTTCTCACATGCATAATAGCGAGAGCTTGAATGTCATCACATGAAGTGCCAAAGTGCCTGTCCTTCCTGGAGTCTCACCTTGGCTGGAAAAGCTGCCTTTTGAGGCAGCATCTCAGCCACATGGACCCATGCAAACTGTACAGTGGGATGACATCAGGAGGCCCATTGAAGACCTGAGAGTAAGAATGTGTTGTAAATGCTGTGCTTTGGGAAACGTTGCTCACATTTGCTTCAAGGGCCCCAGTGCTGAAGGCAGGAGAATGGGAAAACAATACATTTCCCTCAGGATAAGTGCTGTACAAATCAATACCAGCGGAAGTATTTATGTATGGGTGTTTTCTTCGTCTAGGACTGACCTAGTGTAGAAGTTTGCCTTCACAAGGCTCCATTGACTAACATGATAAAATACAGGTTTAGTAATATTATAATGACAGATCACTGTTGTTTACTTATGAAAAAAAAAAACAAACCTTCTTCTACTCATGAAGAGCTACAGCCAGAGGGGAGCAAAGGAAAGATGGAAATAAGAGTTTTGCTCAATGGGACAGCGACAGGGAGGGAGGAGGAGATCTGGAGCAGGGGAAGGATTTTTGAAGCAGCCATCACAAAGGAAATCGTGCTCCTTTGACTCCCTAATTCCATGAATGCTTTTACTTACTGTTTCTCTTGCCAGCTTCCTGATCAGATCAGCTCTGGAGCACGTGTCTGCCTATGCCTCCATGGAGATCGACCTCTGTCTGGAAGTTAAACTCAGTTGCTTAAGTGCTTTTCTGAATTGCATCAGTGAAAGAGCTGATCCAAGGCCCATTCAAGTCAACAGAAAGATCTCAACTTAGCCCTGATAAAGCCAAAGCAGAGATGATTAGCAGCCTTAATGGATGCTGCTACCCAAGCACACAATGTTTTAGCTTGTGTCTTCAATCATAATGCTGAAACTGTTCTCTCCTGTGGGAAAAAAGGTAAACCCAAAACCTCCTCCTGTATTTTAGGCGTTCAGTTTGTATTAGTTACTGGTAAACCTCATGTATTCTGATAGAAATTCTTCAGAATGTTTTTTTAAAGATTTTTTTCTAAAGAATGCAGACAACTATATTCTTATCTGGCAGCAGAGCTTCTGTGTAGAAGCCAAAAATAATTGTATTCACTCCTCCTGGCTCCCCTTTAGAAAAAAAAGCAGCAGCCCATTGTCTGTTCTTTCTAAGAAGTCAGTGGGAAAAGTTTTCAAGATGGGGAATGCGGAATACACCAGCACACTGCTTCTCACTCCTAACAAATGTCAGGATTCCTGCTTTTCAATTTTAGCTTCGGGGCGCCTGCTTTTAAAAGTGCCTTATTTAAATGGGCCTATAGTGGTAAATACAGCATAGATAGCAAGATCTCATAATATTTTATTTGTCCAACCCTGCAACAGGTAGTGTAGATAATGGTTTAGGATTATATGTGAAGCAAGTGTATCTCCTGGAGTAACTTTATTGTGCCACAGCTTCAATTATTTTTAGAGCAAACAGTTGTCTTTATTTCTGCTTCCTAACTGGTACACTTATGCTAAATACTCTGGTAAAAACAGAAGTCTCTGTGAGAGCTTTTCTAAGATGACAAATATTTGTAGTGTTTGTAAATATGCTTACTGTGTAAGTACATATATATGAAGATGTGGGAATGGAGATGGATCTTAAATGGTTAGCCAGGGTATTGAGGTATGTCAGCAAGAAAGCCCATTCCTGCTTTCCTCACTGGCAAAGCAGGTCTGTCAATTAGTCAGTGCAATGGAGCTGTGCAAAAATACCCTTGTAAACGTAAGCTGCTGCTAATTACTAAGCTGCCTTCAGAGGCAGGTTTTTAAACATTCAAAATCCATAACAAATATGGTGTTCCTGCTCCTAACCCTCCCCTTATCCTTTCCCACTCCTTTCCCTGCAAAGGGAACTACTTTCATGTTTTATTTATTTGTCAAAGAGCTTTGCAGTAGTGGGTCCTTTAAATCTCCTCGATGCTGACATCTTTGCATCCCTTCAAAATAGCACAGAAAAATGATAGTGTCCTCTTGGTACTGGGGCTCAGCGTGAAATTCCTCTCACAGTGTTTGTTGTTGCAGCTTTTCTCTGAGCTTAGGGATATCAGCTAGCAGGAGATTTCCTCTCTTAACAGAATTTTTAATTTTGATTCCATGCAGAGTTATGCAGACAAGGAGCCCCACTGATGCCTGCATGGAAAAGAGGGCCCAGCCCAAATTCTAGTTTAGCTCAGCTGCTGCCACACCAAACTTCTCAAGAGGAATCCACTTACTGGGAGAAAAGGGACTGGGAAGGAGGAGGAAAGGCTTTCTGCAAAAGTTACTTTTCCTTCCACTGAAGCTTCTCTTCTGGATGTCTGATGGTCTGATTCCAGTGTGCTAAGTAATAGCACCCTATGAGAGGCAGCAGCAGTAGGGATTCTCATTTATTTTTATTACAAGGAAGCTTTACTCCATCACATTCAGGGATAATTAAGCAAAAGTATTTCTTACTCTTTGATTTTGCAGCCAGGCCTTCAGGGTAGGTTTTATGTAGGGAGCAAATATATTTTCAGTCATCCTCAGAGACCTCCCTCAGTTATGTTGGTGTAACTACATTGCATCTGATACAGTTCTGGGTGATTTACCCACCATGAGTGGAGTGTGTCCTGGGTTCTCCTCTCTCTCTCTGCTGATTTCCAAACAATGAGCCAAACAAATGCTTCAAAGCAGAAGTAGTAGCCGTTTGTTCATCAGCAGTGGCTATCAGTTTCTTGCAACAATGCCCATGGGTGTTGTTATTTTTCTTTTTAGGTCTTTTTTTTTTTTCTTCTCTGAGCAGCCCCAGATCTTCCCATACCTATAAATGTGAGTTATACATCCATCTAGGTTTGGGAGAATATCAAAAGTGCCTGGTTCCTTATTTGTTGTATCTGGCTCTGTTCCAGACAGCTGATTAATTTTGATGATTCAGAATCTTTGACAATAGAGCACTGAAAATATGAAAAAATATACAATAAAATATATTGAAAGCAACTTGAAATGTCAGGTAGAATTCAGTGGAAATAATGTACCCATCACGAGAGATTAATGGCATTTCTATACAACACTTCACTTCTTCTGCATTCTAGATGGGCAAATAACCTGTTATTCTTGCAATTAATCATGGCTATAGATGTGGATATTTTTTACATCTGACAAACTCTGCTCTCATGCATTTTCCACCAAATGTGTGTTTCTCTTCCCTCTTAATTATTTCTTCAGATCCTTCAAACTGCCCTTTGGTCTTTGGACATCTCCAGCTTGTGAGTACCACTCCTTCGCAGGTGACTGTTCCATTCCCTCAGTCCTTTATTTTGTGGTGTGGAATGTGTTTATTTTTGAAAGGATTTCTGTTTTAAGCAGTATTATTCTCTCTGACTACTTCGGGAAAGAAATGGTGCTTTGCCCTTACAGCTGAGGTTTTCAACTGGTCTTCATGTGAGGGGTACCTCTGCTGAAAGAAGAGGAATCAGAAATTACTCCTACGTGGTATGATGAGCATTTCAGGCTTTGGTGGTGGTCTCGTTCTTCATTTGGTCTTTAAGACTATTCAGATGAATAGAAGAAAAGCAGGAAATTATCTACTCACAGTTGGTGGGTTTTGGTAAAGACAGTTCTTATGCCAGTCTTGGATGTTTCTTCCAGCTGGTGAAAGAGGCCAAGCAGAGCTGGCGGTTAGCAGATAGGTGAATTTCACTGTGGATATCCTTGAAAAACAATAGTGTTGTTGACAGCAAGTGATTTTGTCAGAAAAATTCTTGAATAACTTTCTTTTTTTTTCCCTCAGAGATATAGAAAAAGGACCATGAGAGTGTTTCAGATTTGCCATAATACAAACATAATGACCCTCAACATAATGTAAAATGACATCTGAAATGGCTGTCACTTAGGTACTGGTAATAATCTGGCTTCATTGAGGAAATGTAGGTCATCGGTAAGAATTGAGCTTGTAGCCTCAAAATTGAAAAGCAGGACTTTCAGGGAAGGGACAACATGATTTTGTCCTTTGCTTTACTGGCTGCTGGTTCAGAAACACTGGCAGGCTCGTCTGTGGCTGGGACAGGAACAAAGAGTGGGAGTGTTGCCCTACAGTGTCACCTGGTATCACACTTGCCAGCCGCGATGTCCTGCTCTTCAGCAAGTTCACAGCAGAGCCCCGACTCACCAGCCCTCTCAAGTGAAATAGTAAGTCCCAAAGAAGAGCTCTGCACTTCTTAGGCACCACTTTGCAGTGAAATAGGCTCCTCCCTTTCGTTTAACGTCCTGTTTTTAGCTTTAGCAGAAACCTGACCTCCTTTTGCACTACCGTTTCCTACTGCCTCTTGCCTCATGGCTTTTCACTCACATTTGCCTTGCTTCCCTTTCCTGTATTTTTCCTGCCCTCACCTTAAAATTCTGCTTTTTGCTAATTTTTTGTCCCTTTCTTTTTCTATGATGTTACAGTATGTATTTGTTGGTCAGTGTCCTGTTCTTTTACATATTCCTTTGACTTGATCTGGGACTTTCTTTTATGCTCCTTTTTCTCATCCCTCTTTTTACTTGTTCCTTCTGTTCTCGGCAACAGTCACACTATCCTCTTGACATACTTTTTATTTCTTTGCTCCTTTTAGTCTCCCCTGGTCCCTTCATCCTCTCACATACAGCTTTTTTACTTTTAGTTTCTTTTACTGGAAACGTCACTTGAATATTCCAGAGCTTCCTTTAATATTTCATTTCCAGGAGAATTTGAGGATGTTGTCATGTCTTATGATTTATTACAGGTTTGAATAGTTTCAAAGAGCAATATTATTGGATTGTAGCCAAAGCATCAAATCCTTCACTGCATTATGCAGTCCAGAGAGATGAGGAGGTGAGTGTGACCGCCAGCTCCATGTTTCAGTTGTGATGCTTGAGCCTGGATCTCCAAAAGGCACGGTAGAAGGTTTTTAGCTCAAACTCAGACAAAGAGATTCACTAAAACGTGGTAGAGCTGACAGTGTGGGACCACATCAGGTGCTGGTTCCTCATTTGTCATGGTGTGAAATGTCAGGGGCGAGCAGCTGTGCTGGTATGACAGGTCGCTGTGTGGTATGCTGCCTTTTCCTCTGGCTTCCAGGGGCTCGGCTGCAGGTCAGGCACATCCAAGTAATGAAGTACCTTAGCCGCACCTGCTCTGCAGAGGGGGCTTGAAGCAGGTCTGTCCTTCTCTCTGGGTAGCTGCTGTACAGAGGAAGATGAGGGAGCTGCTTTTTCCTTCGCCCCGCTGTGAGCAGCCTGTCAAATGTGCTCTCACACGGAGGTCTCGCTTGGAGGGTCAGGAGGAGTTTGTACAGGCACCAGTGTGCTTGCCAACAGATTTTGCAAGAGCAGAACTCTACCTGCGGGGAGCCCGAGAGGTGACAAGATGAGAGCTGAGTGCTGCCATCCACTGTGGTGTTTCATTAAATACCTGCTTGCCCGTGCAGGGGAGAGGAGGCGGGGGGACCTCCTTCCCTCTGGGAATGCCGGGGAAGCAAGGGCAGAGAGGACAGCCTACTGCTGTTGAGAGATGCATCTGGCTTAAAGATGTGGCATTTGGGAAAGGTAGGAATAGCGTGGCAGGACGAGGGTTGTGCTGTTCAGTGGACTGCAGATATGGGTGGCTGCTGGAAGATTTTTGCCTGTGTGTGTAGGGCTTGGGGAAAGTGTTTGCTCTTCCTGGGCACTGCGGGTACCCTCTTCTGCTGAGCTGTAGCAGAGACTGGTGTCTGCTCTGCTGCCTTCATTTTTCTCTGCTCAAGTTCTGTCAAGCAGTGTGGTTTTAACTGTGTGAAGTCTGTGGATGGTGAGTGGAAGCTTAGTGAGTAAGACAGGGACTACTCCTATTTTCCTTCCTTCCCACCTCCTTCTGCCACCAAGGCTGTCCTCACTCTGGGGGCACCTCTGTCCCCTCCCTGTGCTGCCCTTCTCACTCCCTTCTCCTCCTGCCCATGCACTGATGGGAGGAAGAATGCTTATAGACATGGTGTGTGGTGCCTGACGGAGGGGACAGGTTTCCTCAGGCTCCATTCAGAAAAAAAAATGAAAAAGGCCTTCCTTGGATGCTTCCCTCCTTGTTGCCCTCAGCAGGTGGGTGGCTCATCTCGCTGTCTGCCTCTGAGGAGCATCTGCACTGCCTCTTTCTTTCTGCACAGTCTCCAAATTTCTTGCTTTCAGGCCCCCTTGCTACCTCTCTGGGGTCTTTCCTTCAAATATGCTTCTTTCAGAAATCTTTCTGATAGCTTGTTCTCATTTTTTAATGAACAATTAGAGAGGAAATCCATCAATGTAATTCCTGTGCTCTTTCTCGTTGTCTTTGAGCAGTATGAGTTATACCTCTGTGACTAGGCCAATGTTCTTGCAGCAGGCCCCAGGATGAGGAAATATTCAAAGGTGCCTAAAAAGTTCTGTCTTTCTGGCTTTGAGCCTATTTAAATTTTTGAAGGAGATTACTAAGGCTGGCTGCAGAAGAAGGTGAAGTAACAAATGAAAAAAAGAGATAACTGAGGGCTATTTCTCCTCTTTTAGGAGGGAAGAAAACAGGGTTATTGAAACCATAAACTTCTGAATTTCAAGTTGGTGCTTGCTGGATGCCTCAGTCCCTGGTGAGGGAAGGATTGTCTGCCTGTAAGCTTCATCTCCAGCAGAGCTCTGCTTAACTGAGGAACCAAAACTACCTGTGATGCTTGTGTGAATTGTACAAATGTTTAAAATAGGGTAATGCAAGCTCTGTGGATACCCATTGAGGTTCTGGCTGGGCTTCTTACCAGTGAGGCTGAAAAGGATGCCACCTTGCACAAAAGGCATAAACATATATTTGTATGCAGAGTCTTGGATAGCTCTGTGATGATATTTGAATTTAAGCATTCATTAAAACTGAAATTGCTTCAAGTCAGTGGGTGAGCTGGGAGAGAAAGACAGATAATGCTACTGTGAATAGGGCCATATAGTGATGCTTTGCTCCCAGCAGATTGTGCAGATTCCGGTAATGTTTTGTCTTTATGTCTTTCTCACCTTCTGTCTTACCTCTTTAACTTTCTGAAGGAGCAGGGAAATAATTGAATGCTGCGCTGGCTTTCTAAGTTGTTGTAAATAGCCAGGAGAGCCACTGTTTCAGGATAGTAAAGTCGATTTCTTGCCACTCTTGGAACTATTGACAGAGGCTCTCTGGTGGCTGACACAGAGAGCACCAGGGGTCCTGTGCCTTACAGTCCTGACTCCTTCTTTTCGTTTTGAAGGTTAAGATCCTGGGAGTTCAGGAGGACTATGCTTACCATCTCAAGATAATCTGGTTCCATTCAAACCCCACAGCAGCAGGATCCTGCTCAGGTTTCCATAAGGATTCACTGCTTCATCATTTGCCATCTTCTTGCAGTTTAATAATAGGCATCTGGTACCTGTCACTGTCAGCTACGAGGTACTATATATAGACAGATCAGTATGGTGATCCCTACGTTCGTGTCGGTGGGCCATGCTGGAAATAGCACTGGAATAACACACTAAATAAAGCAGCACTTATGTTAACAAAAGTAGAGGATTTTATTTAGTAACTTGCAATAAATTAGAACTTCTTTCCATTTTACGTTTTTATATGGAATTAAATTTATTCTCTACCACCTTCACCCCGTTTTTCAGTCTCTCTTCCTCGCCCTCCCCCTCCCCCAAAAGATATCACCTGTGGAAAATATTGTAGGTAGAACGGTAAGAAGAAAGCTTAGGTATCTGAAATTGAAACAATAGAGATAATTTTGTATCTGAAAAGAGGTAGAAATAGCTTTCTGTAAAGGTGTGACAACCACAGTATTCAGATATTCCTGCTAAATGATGAAAAGTGGGATAACTTTCAGAAGAAATGAGAATGTATTCTTTGCAGATTCTCAAACTTATCAAGCTCCAATTTTCTTTTCCTTTTTTTCCCCCCCTAAAAAACAAGTAGAATGTGGTGTTTTTGTTAACATTTCATTTATATTTCTGACATTTTTACAGCCAGAAATGGTAAAACAATTAATTAAAAGTCATGAGTATGTGGATGACTAGAATCTGTGGCAAACTGCATCAAAAAACACCATAAATCACAAAATATGTAGTCTTTATTGAGCTAGGTTGAAAACCCCCAAACCCTATGCAAGTTGTTTAAAGTGTCAGCATTTGGGGAAAAAAAAAAAATCTGTTTAGAATGACCTATTAAAAATATTTTTCAGCAAATTGGCAATGTGAAAAATGTCTCATTTGTCACATTGGATTGTAAAAATATCAAAAGATTTCTTTTCAGTGTTCAGTTTTTCTCATTTTTAAAAGCGAAATTGCATTTCAGAGTTGAAAGCCATTCCAAACTCAAGGATGAAAAGTCCCATGAAAACTGTCGTTGCTTTTAAACATTTTAAATGAAAATTTTGCAAAGTTCATGGCTCCACAGAATGTTTTGCTGAGTTCAGTTCCTCATTTCCTAGGAAGGCAAATTAATTGTGAAAAGCTTTCAGAGGAAGGTGCAACAGAGCAGCTTCCTACTCAAAATCTTCCATAACTGATGATGACAGTCATTATTTTTGTGATAATTTTCAACCATGGTTCCTCATATTCTTTGACATTTATGAACTTCTTGCTTAACTTCAGAGGCTTTGCTTGCACTATGGATTCCTAGGTAAACTGCAGAATAACCCCAGATTGCACAGTTTTGTGCTTGCATAAGACAGACTTTGGGGTTTCCAGGGTATGTGGAGTTGAGTTTCTCCTTTGTTGCCTTGGCAAGGAGAGTGAACACTTCTTGCTCCCCAGGTGAAAAGGCAAGTCACCTTTCTCCGCTGTTGAATCTGCAAGACATTTGGTTGGTTCTTGTGGGCTTTTTCAACACTGCTGATATTCCTAGCTCCTAAAGGGGAAGAGAAGGGGAAGGGAGAAGGGAAGGGAAGGTTTGGGAAGGGAAGGGAATCTCCCATTAGAGATGTCTAATGGAGACATCTTCCCATGTCTTCTCCTGCTGATCTTCCTAAACTCTCCCAATGGAGCAATCTCCCTGTGACCACAGAAGAATACAAAGTAAACCACTTTTTTTTGTTTGTTTGTTTTGTGTTTTTTGCTTGTTTGTTTGTTTGTTTGTTTGTTTTGGGTTTTTTGTTTTTTTTTTTTTTTTGTTTTTTGGTTCTCGTNAGATGTCTAATGGAGACATCTTCCCATGTCTTCTCCTGCTGATCTTCCTAAACTCTCCCAATGGAGCAATCTCCCTGTGACCACAGAAGAATACAAAGTAAACCACTTTTTTTTGTTTGTTTGTTTTGTGTTTTTTGCTTGTTTGTTTGTTTGTTTGTTTGTTTTGGGTTTTTTGTTTTTTTTTTTTTGTTTGTTTGTTTGTTTTTGTCTTGGCTCCACTCCTTCAATAAACAGGCTCTTCCCTGTTTGGCTGTATGGATCCCTCAAGATAAGCCTCCTGGGAACTCAAGGACAGCATTCCTAGCAACTCTGACACTGTGCTCCTTCTGGCCACTCTGCATCTCCCAGTGAGGACCCCCTTTAGTCTCATGCCTAGTGTTCTAGGCCCTGGCAGAGGAGAACAGATGCCCAAGGAAAATATCTGATATGTGCTTCCAGCTTCTGCCAGAGAGACAAGGTCATAGGTAATGGAGTGTGTGTGAGTCTAATGTGACCTCAGAGCACTTTAAAGGGCAGTACTCTTTCCTTCCATGCCAAAGGAAGAGCTATTGCAGGCAATTTGGCAGGAACTAGCCAGCGATTAATTGAGCAACAATTTCAACCATTGCAAGGCTCTATTGTTGAGGGTATTGATGGCAAAGTGACAGATGTCTCCTGGGCTGCAGGTAAATGTAATTCCTGGTGTCGGAGTCAAACTGACCGAGAGGGAGTCCGTAATGACATGGACTTCTGCTAAAGAAATAGGCTTTTGTAAGAATGAGTAACAGCAATATATATTATATTATATATACTATTACAAATACTTGTATGTTTCTTGAATTTTAATAGGAAACAGTCTGGTTCAAGCCTAGACAAACAGGAGCTAGGTGGCCATTGATTTTGGCTACTAATTTTGCTAAAGGCGCCAAGGTTTAAGAAGTCTGACTCTTCCCCCTTTTGTGCCTTGATCAACACATCTGGAAGTGGTTATTAATGTGGGTAGTGTGAGGAGTAATGCTTTTAGGGAGAACCAAGGAGGGGTTCCCTTTTTAATGTGCTGGGCATCTCTGTACCTCAGGACTCCTTTGCAGTCTTGTTTCTCAGGTGGGACCGGGTCCTTTATGGCTAGTTTCAGAGATAAAACCCTTCCAACATGGAAAAGCAGGCTGCAGTGTTTGAGAAGGCTGCCAGGGTACACTGCTGCGCCTGTCCTCTGTGATGGTGTGGGATTTGTTCAGCTGTCAGTGCTTGTGCCTCTCCAGTCATGCTGCAAGCCTGGGAGAGGGAAACAGTTACACAGAAGCAGACGATGAACATTATTCATTATCCTGATTTTGTTGGGAGGGCTTAGCAGTTCAAGTGCTCTGAGGGCGTAATTGAAGCACTAAAAACAAAGAGCTGACTTGTCATGGCGCTCGAGAGAGGAATGAAAAAATAAATGGGAGAAGGGAGTTCAGATGTGTGGGAGAATGGTGGTGGCTGAAATTTCAGCCTGCTTGAGAAATCGTCTCCCTTCTTGTATTACTGTGTCAGCTAGAGATTTTATGGGGCTGCTGCAGCTGAATTTCAAGCTGGATGAAGCTGACAGAAGCACAAAAGGGAAAATTCCTTGCTCCTACCCCAACATCTGAGGCAGGGGAGTGTAGGAGGGATTGCTCCCACAGGGCATGGGAGGTTTCCTGCTGCTTCCAGGTACAGCTTTACTTCTGAGTGGTCCTTCCCTCAGCATGCAAGGGTAGAAGCTGTTCTTAGTGTAGCTTCCTAAACTCTGGGATTCACTTCAGTCCTCTGTTCACCAAATCTAGATAAAATAATTTTGGGATCAAGTGGTAAAACCCACTTCTTCTCTAGACCTTTCTCTGATGATGTTCACAAGGCACTGTAGTGCATCGCGCTTTGCTTAACTTTCCCACTGGTGGAAGACATGAAGTGGTAAATTATTCATCTCTCAAATGAGATATAAATCCTAAATCCTTGCTAATCCTTGTAGCCATAGCACAAAACCATACAAATGACAAGATGTGCAGAGCTTCAGCCCATTAGGAAGAGGCAATTATGTAGCCAACTGCAGCACTGGGCAGTGGTGGGGAAAACTCAGGATGTTTAATTTGGTGTGGAAAAAATGAGGTTCAGAACTTGTATTGTCTTATTCCCGAATTTACACTGCCTACCAAATGTAACAGGGTACTGCTAGAAAGACTAACTTCTGGTTTTAGCCAGAAGAGATTGTCTCTGTGTTAGTATAGCCCACTCATTTCCAGCCCTGGGTGGGTTTCAAAACAGACAGAGGACAATTTTAAGATAAATTGGAAAAATCATAGCAGGAAGGAGAGGAAATTGTATGATTTCTTCTGGCTTCATCAAGAAGCCAGTTCCAGGTACATTTGGGCTATGATTATAATTTAATTCCCATAGTCCTGTTTCCTCATATACGATTTATCCATATCGCAATATACTTCTGTAACGTGAATGGCTGTACTGGAATGGGTGGGGAAAATCAGGCACAGTGGAAAAGCAAAGAAAAGCTTGATACATTCAAACTATCTTTCATGGTTTCAGAAGCCTATCCCTATCCCTTCCCTTGGTATTACTGATGGACGCAGCCTATCTGGAAAATGGACACACATACACCACTACATAGAAGTGGGTTTTGACTGAGTCCTAAAAGATTTTAACTCATCCATCAATTGATTATATTGTCATTGCTACATAAGGCTGTTCAGCATAGAGCATCTATTACTGGGGCCCTGATTGAAACATTGCCCTTGTTGTGCAGAACTATTTAACTTTGTCTCTTTGAAACAAAATGCGAAATGTTTCTTATCTTGCAAAAAGACAGATTTATTCCCAGTCTTTTGAAAAACAGGCATGTGAATCTGAAAACATTTCTTTCAGTGGACACACGTAGAGGTGCCAAGTTTTCAGCAGCGACGCTAAGCTTCTTCTTTCACCTCAGTGAAAATATCACAGTGTGAGTAAGTCTGGTGTAATACAAAGAGTGAAATGCATGTGTCCTTTCCCTAGGAACTTTCCATTTTGTGGCTTGCACAAACACGCTTGAGGGACAGATGGAATATGGTTTGGAATTGGGTAGTTGTCTTGGGGTGGGGCGGGGCGGGGCTGGTGGTGTTTGGGATTTTTTTTCCCTTAAAAGGTAACAGAAATTCCCAGGTCCGGTAGTTGTTCCGAAGGGGTTACCCTGGCTTTGGGCAGCGCATCCCGGTCGGAGCCTCCCCGGGATCCCGGCGCTCGCTCCGCCGCCGCCGCTGGGTGCCAGTGCAGCCCCGGCGTAGGCAGCCGGCTCCTCATCTCAGCGCTGTCTGCAGCTTCTCCCTGCTCTCTGTTCACCCCTATTCCTGCTGCTCTGCCTCTCCCTTTCTTCTCCTGTCCCCTTCCCCCTCTAAACGACAGGAAAGCCGCTGCCCCAGGGCTGCGGTGCGGCCGCTGCCCTTCCTCGCTGCCGAGGCTGGGCTGCCATGGGCGGTTCTTTGGGAGGCAGCGGGAACAGTGAGGACACTGAGCCCCAGCTTCCTCTGCTGAACGGCCTGGCAGCCTCCAAACCTGGCCCTTTGCTTTGGCAGTCTCCAAATCTGGCTCTTCTCTGTGTCTTTGACCTGAATATCGTGGGGAGAGGAACGGGGCTGGCACAACGGAGAGAGGGCAGTGCTCCTGCAGGACTCAGCGGGGTGGCTGCTCCTGTCCACATCGGGGTGTATTTTTCCACCCTTGCAAAGCAGGATCAGGGCTGACAGGCTGTGATGAGCACTCGCTGGATGAACAAAGGATGGTCTTCCTGCCCAGATGTTCTTTGCCTCCCCGTGCAGTTCATCTCAGTTGTCCCTTAATGTGAAGCTCCTGGGGCTGGAAACACCAGAGGTGGACAATGAGGTTGATCTAGTCATCACTTGATTGACTGGAAAAGATTTAAGCTTTCCAAGTAACCTGGAGCTGTGGGAGCATGCTACTACACTTTGGTAGTGCTAAGTGGTTGTGACTGATTTAGTGCAACACCTTTGGTTTCAGCAGAGGGAGGAATGAGCATCATCTCTTTCTGAAAACAAGCTTGCTGTTGTTTCAAGTTGGAAAGTTCAGAAATCAATTATACAACTAATTTTCAAAATGCAAAATTAGGCTGGAGGCTGTAGAGAAGGATTCTTGAGAGCCTTCAAATCTGGCAGGTGTAGTTTATTACTTTTATAGTGCTTTTTTACCAGTAACTTCACAGCTGCTGCACCAGTGTTCTAGAGGTAGAAAAGTACTATCTTCACCTCCAAAATAAAAGTAAATGAGCTACATGTAAATAAACTCACCTTCTCAAGTACCACAGGGCATCCATAGCAGAACAGGAAAAAGAAGGCAGAACCCCTAAATCCTGCATGCCACAGGCTATGTAGAGAAATGCATAAACATAACTGTCAAGATACTCAGCCAAGTGCCTAATGCTAGGTGGTCTTTTGAAAGTTATTGCTTTCAGACAGTACTATGATACCTCTGAAGATAGGAATCATGAAGCTGCTCTTCAAAAGCACCTCTGCACTCCTGGAAAACTTTTCTCCATCAGAAGGGAAGGGGTTTTTTTGTTTGGTTTTTTGTTTGTTTGTTTTTTTTGTTTGTTTGTTTGTTTTTGTTTGTTTGGGTTTGTTGTTGTTGTTGTTGTTTTTAAATTTTAATCGAATTCCACATCCTGAGGAGAAGGCAGTGCCTAATGCCGAGTTGTGTTTCTTCTGCAGATTGAAAACCTGTTATTCCTGAAATGGCTGTGAACACCTCCTAATAATGCTAAGGATCATAGATGAGCATCAGGAGGAGCCTAGGTTTTAAAGAGAAGCCTGTCACTGATGCATCATTTCTCCAGGAGCTGTCAGGAGAACTGTGTCTTTTGAATAGTTCCTGTTCACAAAAGTAACAAACATGTCATTATTTTGTATTCCCAGAGAGCCAAAAGAGGCAGTCCACCCCAAGATGCCTTCAAAAGGAAGTATCCTGTGATCAGAAGCTGCAGCACTGTGAGAGCTGAAGGCAGACGTGACGAAGGAAGCAGAGAGCTGTGAATGATGGATGCCATCATCCAGGCGTGGATTTAAAAAATGCCCATGGGAATGCCTCTTGGCAGTGCCTGCATGACAGAAGCTGGTGAGGTTGGGCATGTGTCTGACAACATGAAGTCATCACCTCTGTCTCATGGATGTCCTGCACTAAAGGACGAAAGCAAGAGGTTGAAGGGGAAAGGATATGTGGCAGAAAATGAAATTTAGACACAGCTCCCCAGGCTGGCATCCTTTCCAGGAGACCACTGCAGGAAGAGAGGAAACTTGCTGACCTGGTCTGTTGAGCCTTGAGTTTCATACCTCTCTGGAATAAACAAACAAAATTCAATCACCTTTTTCTGTTGACATACTTTCTATTTTCCTTGCTTCTCCTCAAAGTAAGTCTTATTGCAGAAAGCAATGCTATTTCTACCTGTATTTCTGCCTCCAGAGCTTGAGCCACTTTTCAGCTCTCCCTTTTCTTGCTTTGCCCACCCTGCCTCCAGTGTGTCAGCACACAATATCCTTTTCCGGGAAAACCCACATGTACTTAGTGTTTAAAAGCATCACGTTTCTTCCAGTTAGCATCCAAATAATGCTAATTCTATTTTTCTGCCTAATTCTATTTCCATTCCTGGTCCTGCTGATTATGAAGACATTTGTGTGTAAATACTGGCGTTCTTCTCCCTTTATCATCCCAATTCCTTTAGTGATTCTGCAATCTAGCACTTGTGACATCACAATTCATCACTAGTGACTGCATTACAGATGCAGCCAGCACCAGGCAGCCTTTAAGTCAGGCAATGGTAGCGGCAGGTGCCTGATAATGGAGCAGAAAGCAGAGGCTTGCATGTAGACAAAAGTGGTAGCTGTTAATCTGTGGCATGGGAATGTAAAAACTGTGGGGTCCCTAAAATGTACCACCAGGAGAAGTTTGCCTAAGCAATACAGAGGGTGTGGTGAAGGTGACCTTGGTTGCCCGAAACAGGCAGCCTAGTTCCTGAAATGGCTCATGTGTGCCACTGATCAACTGTGGTTGCGTTTCTCCCCCAGCGTGGGGGGGAGCACTTGGGCTTGGTAAGCCCACCCATGAGGCTGCCTCTCTCTCTAGATCAGCTGGGCTTTGTTGCACACCTTTGGGGAAGCAGTTTTCCTGCTGCCACCAGCACGACTGTTCTTTGCTGTGCAGAGGTGGTGACAGCTGCTCTGGGTGAAACTGCATGGGCTGGGCACCCTTGCTGGAGGTTAGGGGCTATGAAAGGTGTGGGGGACAGGGCTGGTGCTATCACAGGTCTCCTGTCCTGGTGGGAAGTCTCTCTGGCAGCCAGGAATTGCCTTACCCCTTTTTTTTTTTGGTCAGGGTAACTGAGAAGTAAAAGGAGAAGAGACCTCTGTGAACATGTGTGTCTGACTCTACCCTGTCCTTCAGGGGGTGGCCTTTTAGGAGATTGACTCTTCCTGTCCTAGGAGTACCACAGTGTCAGAAAAAGAGCTGAGCACCTCTCTCCATTCTTCCATTTCTTCCCTGTGCCCGTCAAAAAAAACCCCAAAAACTTGGTACCTGAAACATTTTTTAAAAAAACCTGTTTATTTGGCCTCTGGGAGTTTGTGATACTTGGGTCATGTTTCTCCAGATTTTTTAGCAGTTAGAGATATATTTATCTCCTATGGTTAGCTGAAGCTGTTCTTTCAGCTGGTAACTGAAAATAACACTGTGTCTTGCTGTTGATGAGAATGGCAGGGCTGTGGCTCTAGAGTCTTCAAACAAAACAGGTTTTGCCTCAAAACATCAGGAATTTCAACTGGTGGGAGAAATGAAATGTCCTAGCTATGTCAGATACATATGGATCTCCCATAAGGCCAGACTTGCTCATCATGAATATTGTTTTACACATGGTGCGGACCTAGGTTGTATTTTTCCAGTCTGGATAGATGAAGCAGAGCTGGGAATGAGCCACCAGCTTGGCTGTGCTGCAACACTGGTGAAAGGGTACATGGCTCATGGGGCACTCTGGGTTGGAGGCTGCTCCCGGTCACACATTTTGGCTTCAGGAATAGACACGTCTGCACAAAGAGATTGATTTTTCTCTGCTGTTTGTACTGGAGTAAACCTCACCTCCCACTAAAGTCAATGTTTTTACATCAGTGTAAAAATGAAAAAATAAAACCCCCAGAAAAACCCGCAAAAAGAAAAAATTGAAAAAAAAAAAAGGGAGGTAATGCCTTTGGTATTACTTTTTCTGGAAGAAAAAAATATCCTTTTTAATCTTTGAAAGTGGTAATAGTTCTGTTCATGAGCATTCACTGCCTTTTAATGAAACTTAGAGTTAAAATAATTTTTTTTTATTTTAATGTCAGTTTGTAATAAAACATCCTGCAGAGTGTACAGAAAGGGAATGGCTGAAAATTTTTCTTTGCTGGTGACTGCTTTAAGTTGTGTGGTGGTTTGCTCCTTGTTTACTGCACCAGAACATCCTTGCTTCTTAAAATAGCGCAGAGGGGACAGACAAACACTCAGAGTAAGGGCATTAGTGCTGTGTCAGTTTTCCAATAGAGATGTGAAGATATTAGCTCTATCTGTGGATATGAAAAAATACATTATCACCTAGTGCCTCTTCAAACTAGCCCATTTGTTTATATTCTTCATGGGTTAGATGTCTATTGCCAGAATTTATGGCAAACATCTGAACTAAAGGTAGTTGTAAGTTTGACAACAAAAGTGATAAAGAAGCTGTGGAGGGCAATGAAAATTGATGGGGAGAGAGAGTGATGAACAGCAAAAGTGCCATTATGGTCAAGTGATGGGGTAGAAGGTGAAAGAGAAAGAGAAATGGGCTGTTTGCAGTAATTTGGGTGTCTTCAAACCACCTTGTTCAGCTGCCTGTGAACATCTGCTTACTTTATTTACTGTTGCACATGAGGTAATGTCACTGCAGCTGAGCAAAACACCTGAAGTGTCTACACTCATGTCTTTTGGTTTGTGAGGTGGAATTTGTGTTGTTTTTTTTCCCTCACTTTTCTCAAGAATAAGAGAAAAATACCCCCAATGCAAACAAACCAGGGCTGTAACTGCTAGGACAAAGACCTGAAAATTAATGTTGGCTTTTAATGAAAAAAAAAAAATACTCTAGTGGATTCTCTTATGTTCAAAAAGTGATCTTGTTTTTAAGGACAGAAGAGGGGAAGGGTGGTTTTGGAGGGTAAGTGTATTTTTCAATGGATGTAGATTTTTTAGGGGGAACAAAGTGCACAGGGGGGACTTGCAAGTCCATCATTTTAACACTAGAAGGGTGCATGTGAATTGGTTTCCCATGCAGTTTATAAAACAAGGCAGTAAATGTTATGACTCCTTTACATACATCATGCTTTTACTTGTGGCTGCCTCTGAAGATAATACAGTTACTTGTGGAGGCAGCTGGTCTTTGTCAGGCATAATGTAATCAAAATCTAACCACTAATAAAAGTGAAAGAAAAGGGTAAGAGAGAAAAATTTAGCAGCCTCTCTATCACTAGAGAAGTTTTGATGACTTAAAATGTCAAGAAGAGTGAATGCAGCATGTAGGGAGAGTTTTTTAAAGCTTTTTTCCACCCCTCTAAATTCTGTGACCCTACCACTGCTGCCCAATGCTGGTAGTTGGAACAAAAATATGAGCTGTGTTCTCTTTATGAGAATTAAATATGGAAAGAAAGTGAATATACATGATTCTGGAAAGCGTACTAGAGAAACTTCAGAACACGGAAAACTTAAGACTGAAGAAATGCTATAAGTTTTGGGAAATTCTGCTAGCTGAAATTCTGTTAATCTCAGAGCTCTGGGTAGTACCACAAGAAGCCTCCTTTTTTCTCATTTTTGCATTTTATTTGTTTTGATCTAAAAATTGCCAGAGAGGTAAAAGGTGGACAGATGCTCTCTGTCAGATGTAGCAGGAATGGGCAATGAAACTTCTGTGAGTGCTCCTTGTCTGCCTCAGAATAAAGTCAGCCAGCAAATTGAAATCTTCTCCAACAAGGATTTAAATTAAATTGACTGCCTTTGCATTGGGTCAAAGCAAGAGCATTCATATAATCAATTAATGTGGCTCAGCTTTGGGGATGACAATCTCCAGTTGAGACAATAATGAACAGATGGGGCTCGTAGCTTATTAAATTGGTACTTCCGTGGCATCTGTGTCATGGACTAAAATGCAGGTAGGGTCATGTTTTGCATAAATGTATTGCATGACCTTGGGAGAGTCTTTCAGTTGCTTTCTGCCTCAGTTTCCTTTCTACCAGAAAGAATTTAAAGCACAAATTCTTTAGTGCCTACTTAGGAATCTGATTCTCTCCCACTGGTGGCTCAGACCTATATTTGGAGTTGCTGACGGTAAAATAATGTTGGTTAGATGAGCTGTTTTATTAATGCTTTCATGCTGATGTAAACTCCTAGTTTAGATACAGCTATATGGGCAAAAATAAAGCATGGCTTTCTGAGGAATTGCCTTACCCCCTTTGGGAAGTGGTGTTTTTCCTGTGGAAATGAGGGTGTGGTATTGCCTGATGATGTGCCAAAAATGAATGTCATCATGTTCTGCCTCAAGCTCCGAAATGAGCAGAAGTGACATGGATAGATGATAGTGTTGCACTAAACCTGAGGCAATAGATATTGCTGAGAGGAAGGGTGTATTAGCTAAGTTTGGCTCTGTGGCCATTCAGCTTATAGATGGGCAGCTGGCAGAGTGAGCTCATATCTATGCCATGTACCATGGGAAGATGTATCATGGGTCTCAGCAAGAAGGCTTTGCCCATATAATCACACTTGAAAGCCTCTTCTAGCACAAACTAGGCCTGAGCAGATCTCTAACCTCAGCTGCAGTATGTTCCCAATCTCACTTGTCTCTTTTAACTGCTATAATGTAATTGCTGCTATTAATAATAAACTGACAGGCTGTCTTTAAATAACTGTAAGGCTGATAGACTAGTGTCGGTTGGATGCTTCAAAGTTTGACTAACAGCAGGGGGAAATAGAACAGCTCCATTCTCAAGTCTTCCTGCAGAGAAAGGCTGGCACTGGGAAGAGGCAATGGAGGGCTGACACGTGGCACGGCGATGCCTCAGGGACTTTCTACAGAGCATTTGCTGAGTGACTTGCCTGGTTTCTCTGGAAAAACACACATTTTCATGCTGACAAGTGAAATTTCTGGGCTGTGCCAGAAGTTCTCTTGTCTTGAAGAGGGATTTTAGCAGGTGTAAGTTTATGCTCTCCATATGTGTGTGCCTGGTGGCCAGCAGAGCCAAAGTGGGGGAAGAAGCTCAATTCTAACCCGCTCCTCCATTCCTCCTCCTTCAGTGAGCTGCCCTGGTGCTCCAGCAATGAGGCCAACTGCCTGCAGAGACATGCAGTCAGATTAAGGAAATGCTGTAATCCTGCAGGGTGTCCTTGGGAAGCTGGAGTTTAGCCCAGGCCCCTCAGCACCTGCTGCCAGCATGGTCTGTGTTTGCCTGTTTTACCTGTTTTATCCATAAAGGGAAGATCTTGAAAGGAGACTTAGGCAGAAGGATGGGACCCATGGGGTCACTGAAGGCAGTATCAGAGCAAAGATACCAGCAGAGGCAGAGTGGAGGGGTGCATGGGGAAAGACGCCGCCACCTGTGTTCTAACACTCAGCAGATCTCTGACAGGCAAAATCTACCCACTCAAGGGGATTATTATGAAGGAAAGATATCCTAATCTGACATGTTTCCGAGGCTGGGACCTAATGTCTTGCTTTCAAAGCTTCAGTGGGAGATTGTTTTTTACCCCCACCGCTGCCAGTTCTAGTGGCTTCTGCAGACTGGGTTTTGTAACAGAAAGTCTGGCAGCATCAGCATGCAGATGCAGTGCTCTGATATTCAGTGGGCCCCCCTGTCAAATGAGAGGGGACAAACAAGATAATGAGCCAAGGAAGAGAGAAGCCTGGCATGGGTATAAGCTGTAAAAGAGCTTGAGTGTTATCTGTGTATTTTAACCCTAGTACCTAATTATTTTTTGGATGATCTGGCATGTTTATATGAGGACAAAATGAGTTTCTAGCCAGCGTGGACATTTAAAGTAATTTTTGAATCCCTTTCAAAGCTACATTAATATCTGTAATTATAGGCAGCTACAGTGCACTTGACCTGGCGTGCCAGTGTCACCAGGCTAAGCTGAATGAATCAAAAAACTTTTTATCACAGACTCTGACCCTGCTTTGGCTACAGACACGGAAGATGAGTAGAAAAAATCTTCTACCTGCACCAGGCAACAAAGTCCATGCAGCTATGTATTATGTGTTTCTCTTAAAATAATTTCTGTTTGCTTGTGAATGTCTTTAATACTTAAATGAGATTAAGGCATTTCTGTTGTATTTAAACCATTAGATAAAATGATGGTTTCCAGCGATGAAGACAATTAAGCATGCAGGATTTAATGAAACCTGATAGAGCCTCGGCTGCTGTCCTCCTATTAGTGCGCACAGCTGCGCATGTGTGTCAGCGTTTGCAGGTTAAAGAAGCAATTAATCTGAGCAGCATGAACGTGAAACTCTTACTTAAGCACACAGACAGATTGTGAGCCTCAGTCTCTGACTTTTTTGTTAAGGTCACAACTCAAATTGCAACCAGCTTTGTAAGTCTGTTCTTCTCAAATCCCACATTTCTAAACAAATGTGAGAGCTGATATTGGTGAATTACATCCTGGTGGCATAAATCCACATTGCCAGCAATTTATGCACCTCGTGTTAACTGACATGGTGATTCGTATCTGCTACGATTAAGAGCGGAACGGCTTTATAGATCTTGATATAGTTTTTGTGGGGTTAGATTACTAAAACAACAAAATATCAAGGAGTAACATTTAATATCTTTGCTCATGAACAAGCCTCGTGTGTTTGGACAAGCTCACGAAGGCTCTCAAGCGTGTGGCACAAGCAGTGCTAATACCTACAGCAGTTAGTACCCACTGCACTTCAGGGCTCGGAGATTTGCAGGGTGTGTTTGCAGGCTCCCTGCCTCCTGCTGTGCAAACAGGAGCAGCAAGGCCCTTTGAACATCCTTGTGCTCTGTGTGAGGGGGAAAGGAAGAGGGACAAGGAACTGTCTGTTTGATTTCGTTTTGAAAATTGTATGTTAAAGGCGGTCCTATCGATAATCTGCTGAATGTACTGACATTCAGAAAGAATGGAGAAAGGAGGTTAATAAATCACCCAATATCCACTTTAGTCTGCTTTTCAATTTTCATTTCTCAGAAACACAAATTGCAGCTGTTCTTTAAGGTGTCTGATCTATCCTCTCAAGAAGCCAATTTCATTTTTAATTTCCCCTGATGAGACTCAGAAGATGCTGGATAAAATATGAGGTGAGGGGTTTTTTTTTGTTTTTTTTTTTTTTTTTGAGGCAGCTTTCTGTGTGTAACACATCATGGTTTGCTTTTTTGCTGCCAAAGAAAATGCTCATCTGTTAAAGCATTCTTGATGGAAGAGTTGTCAGTGAGGAGTGTAAAGCTCCAGCTTCCTCTCTAGCAGGAGTAAAGAAAATATAATCAGTAAAATGGGTGATCAAAGCAGGTGCAAGACTTGAAATTAATCAAAACACTTTGAAAGGGAAAGAAATAGTAGAAAGACCTGAGTTGCAAAGGTTCTTAGTGGAGTATTTCCTGCCCCCAGCTAAGCTGCAGTTAGAGAAGTTCCATGTCTGATTCCCAGTGCACTCCATAATAATAAAGGTATTTTATTAAAATATTAACAACTGGGAAGGAACTCTGCAAAATGCTGTAAGAAAAACCTTTCTGCATAAATAGGATTATGTGGAAGTTTTCAATATGGTAATTTAGTTTGGGACTTTTATTATTTTTTTCAATTGCTATGGGATTTTAAAGCCAGGGATGTAAACAGAGAAATCACATTTTTGGAACTGGTGGCTGCATTACATATCACCAGTTATTGCTGTCATGCAAAACTGTCCTTTCCGCTGTAATAACAAGGAATTAGAAAAGCAAAATGAGAATCTCTATACATGACAAAAAAAGGACATTAATTCCTAATAACATACTACAAAAAATGAGGAAGAATCAGAGAGGAATCTGAGGGCAGCCTATATTATTCCCCCTTTTTGTGCAGAACTTAATGTATGGTGCAGAGTACTGATGTTATTGTATAATTTAGTAATAGAATTGACTTTAGAGAAAGCCTGTATTTTACTTTTTTGTAAATTATCTGTACAAATAGTTCTTGCTAAAAATGTGTTGACTTGAAACTATCTGAGCAGGATTTGGGAATGTATTTCTATTAATGGGTTGTTCAGGAACTATTTGCCTAGTCTTTTCCCTGTCCAGGCGTCTTCCTGCTCTTGGGCTGGTGTTTGCCAATAATGAAACCTGCTGCTGTTTCTTCTCTTGGATGGGATGTTCGACACTTCCTTTAACATCAAGGGTGTCTAAAATGGCCACCCAGGCCCTTTCTGGGCAAACCTCCCAAGACATACTCTTGGACAAGTTTCCTACCTTTTCTCTTGCCGGGAATGGTCTTGTGAGTGCAAGGTGTCTCCTTTTTGCTTTGACTTTGTAAGTTTGGCAGTATGAAGTCTGCGGGTTTTATTTGGCCAAACGGTACTGTAAATTTTGTCTGTGCCATGTGTCTTGTCCTCTTCTAGCTCTGGATTGTGGGAAAGTTTGCGTCAGAGCCCAGAAGCAACATGTTGCCAGTGACCCTCTATTACTTGTTCTTTGCCAATTCTTGCTACTATTCCTTTTTACGTTTCTTTTCATATAAAGGGCAATTTTGGCAGTAAGACCAAAATTTGCAAACTCATTTTCTGAGGAGATGAGAGTGACCAATCTTATGCTCAGGTTGAAACATAAAATTTGTTACTTTGACTTATTTTACCTGCAGACCACCGCTAATTATAGAGCAGAAGGTGAAAAGGAAGAAAAGATATAAAAGAGGTGAGGAAATATAAATAAGTACAGAGGACAGGGAGAGAGTGTGAAGAGGAAAGGGGGATGAGGGAATAAACTCAACTGTGCAGATCAGCAGAAGAATACTTCTGAATGCCTTAGGAGAAGAATTAATGATGAAATTGTGGCTGTTGTGATTTTTTTGTTACTACTAATGGGAAGGCTCCAGAAACCACCCAATGAGAGATGCTGTAAAAGAAGCTATTTCTTCCTGAAAACTCTTGAAGGGAAATGTGCAGTGCTTGTTTTAGCACAGGTATGCCGGGTGGCGTACATTCATGGAGAACCGTAGATAACCACTGGAAATAAGATAATACTTTTCTAGCTGCTGGTGGTACCTAATCATCCTCTCTCATCAGTCTTGTATCTTTTTTAAACAGATTTGCCCTCTGAAGAGCCTGGAGTGGGGTAATTTAAATTTCCAGGCAAAGTGGTAATTAAATTTCCAGGTAATTAAATTTCCAGGCAAAGTGAAGCCTGGAAGGGAAGGGAGAACAGTGAGATGCTTACCTCCTTACCTCCAATGGGACTTGCCCATTTTCTCAGGGGGAGTCTAGTGTGGCACTTAACCTAAACCAGGTATGCTAGGCTGATGACTTGACTACAGGACTACCTACAGCGGTACTTACCTGTGCCTTTTGGATTAGTTTGCCATGAGGTTCTCAGTGTTACACGTGACAAAAAATTTAAACAACAGTCTTGAGTAAGCCTGGTTAGCCCTAAATGATCTGATTTTATGGTCATGCTATCAAGTCAATCTTCCCGGACTTAGGGTTTGACTCTGTGTTTGTTACACTGTATAGGAAGTGACTTGGGAGCAAGCTGTGGGGAGGTAAGGCTTCAGCTGCAGAATTGATGATGTTTGACCCTGTAACTCTGTGCTCAATTGAGTCATATGCTTCTGTACATAGTGAAAAGGATAAATATATTGAAATGCAGCCATGGCAGTTTTGAGGCCAGAATGGTCATAAGTCTGGCATGGGGTCAAGCATTTGCAGTTGAATATAATCAGTCAAGAATATAGATCCAGGGTGTGACTTTTCATACCGTGGCAAATCTTCATTGGCAACAAAAGCCAGGAGAGAGAAGGAGGCAGACCATGTCATTGAGGTGTCTGGTTAACCACACAAGGGCATGTGGGGTTTGGATGTGTGTGGGAAACAAATGAAATTCAGTGCTCCAAAAGTTGGAGCAACTCCTGCAGAGTTTTGTAAGAAGTGTTGCAGGAGGCAGGGTATTGTGTCTCACCATTCATTTCCTCTCTTCCCTACTGGGACTGCCAATTAGATCCAGCTCTGATGGTGGCTTTTTGACACTTTTGCTCGCTGGGAAATGGACTCAGACTAGTATTTCATTGCATTTAGGCTTTTAAACATCAGAGAGAAATGACTTTTAGCTACTCTGGACTGGATGTGAGCCAACATCCCCTGCAGAAATGGAGAGAGGGTCTTGGTTTGACATGACTGTTCCCTAGTGTGTCACAGGCCTTCTGCAAATGTACAGGGCACTCTCATTTACCTGTATCTAGTAGGAGTGTGTGCACTTCAGATGATTTTAGGTACTGTCTCTACACTTTCAGCATTCATAGGCAAAGCCTGCTAGAGAGGAGAAAGAAAATCAGAGGGGGAAAGGATATGAGATTTTAAGTGGAAAGAGTTTTGCGTCCAAATGAAAATGAACTAATTTCATCTTAATGCAAATTTGACCTCTTATCCTCACAAAAATAACACTGCAGTTGAGACTTGAGCAAAGTGCCTTTTTTGGACATTGGTTGGTGCTTTACATAACTATCATATACTTATTGGTATTTGCTATGTCTAGGTATGTGTATTTTACAGTGTCTGTGCTTTCTGAATGTTGTATTTTCCAGTTGCTTATGTAGCTATTTTTCTTGCATGATTTAAATCTGATTCCTCTTGTCTGATCTCCTGCAAATATGGAAAACTGACTGCTCCTTTCTTTACCGCCCTCATGATGCTGTCACCTCTGTCTCAAGGCTGCTGTCACCTCTCCATCCTCTATCCCCAAGTGTTTTCTTTCTCAGGGAAAACAGCTAGTGACCTGCAGTTGGAAGATATATTTTCGAGGCCACTTGTGGTGCTCTCCTGTGTTGTGCCCAGCTGGTCTCTATTTGCCTTCAGGCCAGTGCTTTCCAGCAGTGCATACAGGAGTCTGACAGAAGCTGAAGAAGAAAAAAAACCTATGTCACTGTGCTTATATAACTGTGTACCTTCCTTGTGCCAGACAGACACCATGGGCTCGTGCTGTGCTTGTGAGCTGCATGAGCCCCAACCCACACTCTGTCAAACTGCCACCCAGCAGCTCCTCCCCAGCTGATGTCCTCCTGCCTCCGTGTCATGCTATGCTTGTTCCTGTTGTATCCTTCTCTCTTTTGGAACATTTCTTCTGTTTGCCAAGACAAATCTGGACTCTCCTCTGCCATGCTGGCTCCCTGCTTGGGGGATGATATGTGGTGACCATGCACCAAGGACCAGCTGTGCTTTGGGATGGCAGGGAGGCACAGGTGATTTTTTTTCAGCTGATATGCATGTGTGCATACACACACACCAGGCTGGTTTCAGAACTCCTGCATTTATATGCAGACTCAGTAATGGAATTTCTGCCAAACTATGAACCTCGTCTATTTACATTTTTAGGATATGTGTGTGTGAGCTTCCCTCATTGCTTGACTTTCCTCTATTGAGGAAGGTATATTAGTGAAACATTTTTTTAATTTCTGTCTTTTTCAAACTTTCCTTTTCAAAAATTTCCAGCAGGTGTAAAGGAGTAGGCACAGCAAGTGATGTCAAGAGCAAGAGAGAGGAGCTGATAGTGTGTGTGAAGAGAAAGGATTTAGATACAGCCGTCTGTGTGCTGATTAGCAGAGATTTGGGGACACAGTAAATAATATTGCTATTTGCTCAGCTTATAAACAAACACAGTTTAAATTTGAATTTCTCACCTTTTTACATATTTTTTAAAGTTATCTGGCTGTGGCAAATGAGCTAAAATGATGCCTGCCACCAAAGAGATATAGCTCCAGCCTTGGCTGAGGTGGGGACAGCTGTTCTTGGCAGCGGTTGTTTATACCAGTGCCTCCACCCCTAGTAGTGTTGATATGCACCAAATAAAAGAGGTAAAAATCTGTTCATGGGTTTACATGGTATCCTCCCGAGCAGCTTGTGAGTCCTCCAACAGCCACAGTTCATGAAAAGCCAGTGGAGCATATTGGTATTGGCTGTAAGCATCAACAGAGATGGTTTGCAAACACGAGTAGATATTTGGCCCCCACTCCCTTCTATCATCCTATCATGGGAAAGATACAAGCTTTATACATGGGATTGCCTATGGCTTTGGGAAATTTATACTCCATGTCTGTAAAATAAATTCATGTGCTCTCTGGAACTGCTTATTTTGGTATCTACTTAGGAGCTGGAGTATTCTTGATGGGCACGTCTCCATCCACAGTTATGTGCCATCCAAACCTTCCCATAGTGCTGTGGTTCTTGATCTGGGTTGGACATTAGCTCTGGTCTAAAAAATAACATGAATTTACTATGGATGACTCATCCATAGGGAAATTCTTCAGGCCCCTTGCTCTGTTGGCAGCAGCCAAGTCTGAAAATTAGACATGATCTCTCCTAAAGCTTATTTTGACTCTCACGAGGGCTGCAGTAGAATGACAAACAGCACGCTGCTTTCTTTATTGTTTCAGTTCAAGGACTATCTACAAAGAGTCACAGTCTTGTGCTTAGCATTACACAAAATTATTCATTTTCTAGCTATACAGAAAAGTGATTGAATTGCAGATGATTAACATATGTTTTCTTTTCTAACGCCTTCCCATCTTTTTGTAGTACACCTTAGTAAATGGCATCAGAACACTTTGCTTTCAAGAGGCTGTCTCCCTCAGAAACCTATTATCAAGGCTATTTCAGAAAAGTTGCTCTTGCTTGGTACATCTGGTAGACTGGCTCTAGAATCCACATAATTGCTGTAGCAACCTGACCTCTGCTAGTCAATGTATTCTAGCTCCTAGCTATATTCAAAGACTGTTTTTAAAGGAATCCTCTCCAGGGTAAATGCAGGCTTTTTCACTCTGAGCAGTCTTGCTAGTAGAGAGAACCCCATAACACTTTTTCTTTAGAGATGCTTCAGTTTTTTTATAATCAAATCTGGCTGCCACACTTGATCATGGTCAGCAGTATGGAGATTTTATCACTCTCTGTCTGGTATACAGGTGCTGCTGCTGATTAGCACAGAGCTGAGACAGACTGGGTACACCAGACTGTCATGTAAACTCCCAAATTATTCTTTGTCTGGTTTCTGGCTTGTTTTAGAGACAAGTACAGTGGTGGTTTGTGTTCAGAGTTTTGTTCAGAGACTGAAGCAAAGACTGACTCAAGATATTCAGCACTGCTGAATTTTAGGAATTTTCTGGTATTTTACAATGTTAATTGCCCAAATCATCAGAACAGCAAACGTCATCTTGTATAAAAGAATAGATGATAGAGCCAGAAGGCACTGTTGTGATCACTTTTGTCTGACTTACTGCATCACACAGGTCAGAGGAATTTTTATATGAACTGGAACAAGACTTCAAAGGAGACAAAAAATCTGATCTTGATTTAATCACCAGATACAGAGAATCAGCCAGAACACTTGGTAAATGTTCCAGCAGCTAATTGCTGCTATTGTTAAACAACTAATTGCACTGCACTTAATTTCTCTTCTGTCCCCTTTCAAATTGGGTCATTTGGCCTTGTTGCACTCTTGTCTTATGACAAGCACTTAAATTACACTGCACTCCCTGTATTGGTCCCTAAAAATTGTGATCAAGCTTCTTCCTTAACTTTCTACTTGGGAAAATGACCAGTAGACTCCTGAAGTCTCTAACTCTTTTTTTCTTAGCCGTTCATAGATGTTCATCCAGTTCTGGGCTCTCCAGCACAAGAGGTGGAGCTACTGGAGCAAGTCCAGCAAAGAGCCACAAAAATGAGTAAACTACTGGAGCACCTTTCGTATGAGGAAAGGATGAAAGAGCTGGACCTATTCAACTCCAAGAAGAAAAGGCTTGGGGGAGAACTTATCAATTTTTACAGATACCTGAAGTGAGGGTGCAAAAAGGACAGAACCAGGCTCTTAGTGATGCCCAGTGACAAGATGAGAAGCAATGGGCACAATTAGAAGCACAGGAGGCTCTCTCTGAACATTAGAAAGCACATTTTTCCTGTGAAGGTACCCGAGCACTGACACAGTTTGCCCAGAAAGGTGGTGGAGTCTCCTTCCTTGGGGATATTCAGAACCTATCTGAATGTGGTCCTGGGTAACCGGCTGTAGGTGGCTCGGCTTGAGTGGGGCAGGGGGTGGATCAGGTAAGTTCCAGAGCTCTCTTCCGGTCTCAAGCCCTCTGTGATTCAGTGATTCAGTCTTTCTTACATGTCAGACAGTAAGATTGAGCTACAGTATTCTGGTAGAAGGTGCTAAATATCAAACACACGATGAATACCACACCAGGTATAGGAAATGAAGGAAAAGCTGAGCCACAGAGGAAGTCAGTGTCAGAGCCAGGGTATGATCTGTTGCACTGCTCCTTGCACTGGCCACACTGCATATACACATAGGCCTTAATTTCTTAGAAAAGTAAGACCTACCCATTTCAAGGATTTTGGCTAGAGAATTTCAAAGTGTTTTATCTATATTTTTCCAAGTGGATGAGAATCTGAAGCAAAGATGGTGCAACTTACATGATGTCACCCAGCAGCACAGCCACATACTTGTCTACACAACTTGGCTTTTTAGAAAACCAGAAGCAAAGATTCATCCATCCCCCTTGCTGCCATGCAGGAGCAGGCCTGCTGAATAGCAAACTCCATTTGCAGAAGTACTTTTGAGTTGGGTTGAAACAAAACTGGGTGTGGAAAATTTCTTCCAAACTCAAAGAACAGTGATGGTAAATGGGAGTAAAAAAACTTTAAAGGGATTTAGGGTTTACTAAGGTACTTTTTTGTGCCTGTCAGTTTATTGTGCTGCATGTCACTTTTTAGCTAGGTCAGTGGTTTGTGGCTATCTAGTCAGATGAGTGGCAACTTTTTACCCTGAATGCAATGCTCCAACAAAGCTCCACAGATTTATGCTGATATAAACCTCTTGGAAATTGTGCTTTCTCGGCAGACCTAAGAGAGGTTATGAAGAGTACTTCTGAAATCAGCATTTAAATAACTTTTCAAAGCCACTAGAAACCTCATTACCCTGAATATATCACTTTAGTGGTCATACAAGTAGTGAAAACACTGTGAAACAAATGTGTGACTTGTAAATGGGAAAAAACAATAGTACTGCCTAAATACTTTGTTGCTAAACATCTAATTAACCACTAGGTACCTTTACAGATCAGTGCACTTGATGAAACTTGGTAAGGTAAGAGCAATCCAGAGATAAATGTCCATCCTGTTGTATGGGGCTTTCTTTCTGAACTTCAACAGGTCATGGTAAATAAAGCCTTTAACAACGCAAATAATGATTTCTTGCAGTTATCCAGGTTTATGTAGAATGTAGAGCAAAATCTGTAACCATCATTAAATTAAGTTGCATTTTTGCATTTTTCCAGGTTTATGTAGAATGTAGAGCAAAATCTGTAACCATCATTAAATTAAGTTGCATTTTTGCATTTTTCCATTTTAATTCTGCAAATGTAATTCTCAGTCCCTCCATGACTGGAGTTTAGGTTCTCAGGTACATGCATATATGTGGCTTTCCCAAATCCCCCCTTAATGCAGGTATGACAATCCACTGGAAAATCTGTTCTTCTTATGCATGTTTTAAATCACCATTTTCTGCCTATGGTTCAAAAAAAAAAAAAAAAAAAAAGAAAGTGTGAGGGGCTGTAGCTTGACCTGGGGCAGGGAAGGGACCTGTAACCTCTCTTCATCATGAGCCCTGGCCCTCCTGGTGAGGAGACATCCTGAACTCTATGGTAGGGGTGTAGAGGTCTCCACCATCATCTCCCTGTGTTCATCAGGCAATGGCATTATACCAGTGCATCTGCCACCTATGAAACCTGTTCCTGGAAACAGGAACACACAGTGCTCCAGTGGAACTAATGATGCTCCTTAGTGGTGAGCACACCCACGTCTACCAGGTACAGATGTTTGCTGGATGGCATTGTGCAGGTAGCAATGTAGGCAGGGTGGAAAGCATGCCTTTTACATTGCAGATGAATAGAACAATGTGGTCCTTTAAACCAGTAAAAATCTGGAGCTAAGGTGTGAAGTGGGCTGAAAATTGCATTGAGGTTGCTGGAGCCCAGGTACACTTTCAATTCTCCCAGTGTGTCTTGGGCAGACACCACGGAGCTGGCAGGGGTGATGGTTTTTGCAGTGCTCTTGATCAGTGAAATACTTTACCTCTGAATACATCACTCCCAGGGAGGCAGGGCTCCTCACTTGAGTGAAACAATGCCTACCCCTCGGTGATCACATACCCCATGCTTTAGTAAGGTGTCTCACACTTGTCCTCCTCACTTCTTTGAAAAGACATATTTTGTAATTGACATTTTCTGTGACATTTTCTTCTTTTTCAAGGTCAGCTGGTGACCTCTAACCTATCCCTTCCTACCTACCCCTGTGGCATCAGGGAAAACAGATTTTCTGAGAAGCTATTCTCTAATTGGTGAAAGTGTTTAGATCTTATTTATTACCTTTTTTTTTTTGCCTCCCCCTGGATGTTTTAATAATTCTTTGTTTTGCCTCTCTCATTTACCAACATTTCTATAGGTTGCCTTTTTTGGGGGGTAGGTGGTGGTTTGACCTTCTGTGTAAAGCAGTGTGATTCACATTGTATTTTTCTGCTCAGTGATCTCTCCTGGTTCCTCACCCCATGTTCTCCACTGATCATTGGTGATTAGGTGCTCAGCAGAAGTGATTGCACAGCCTTTGACACCTTGCATCCCCTGCTGCCTGGATTTCAAAGAGGTAATCATTCCCAGGGACCCACCACTGACCCTTTGCTCAAGCTTTTGTCATTCACCTTTTGCTGTCTCTTCTCTTAAAGAGCTTGAAGTTATCTTGATTCTTCTGCTAGGGGAAAAAGGACACATGAACTGAAATCGCAATGACTTTACCATAATTTCAGAGTACTTTCACCTGAAATGATATCAGATAATGCCTCTGTATCACATCTGTAACACCTTTTGAAGTGAAATCTTCAGCTCCCGTTCGGAGATCCCCCTTTTGTTCGCTCAAAGCCAAGGACACTGTCAGTGAGACGGAGAGGAGGCTCAGTTCAACACCTGCCCTTTTTTAACTCGTTGTGCACTGGCAGCAGGGAGTGGAGGGGCCAGGCAATGTGACTCATTCCCAGACTTCAGCAGGATTTCAAAAGGACTTAAGTGCAGACAATGAAGCCGTTGACAGTGTTAGCTGTGAACAAATGAAACACAAAACTGAGAAGGACGTCTGAGCCCTCAGCCAAACTGACCTGGAGATAACGAGGAAACTTTCTTTCCTGGGGCTTACTGTATGGTTTCTTGAACTGAAATGTCTGACCGTGGCCAAGCCTGATCTTTGGAGTCAGTGTAGCAGTCTTTGTCATCTGAGTTACAGATAACATCTAGTGCCATAAAGACTGGCAAAATACTTTTACACATTTTGCACATTTTATTTGAATCCTTATGAACGAGAAAAAGACAGTTAAGACTAAAGAAACATATTAGCGCTATTTAGATTATTTAAATGGCCATGCTTCCTCTAGAGAATTAAAACTGTACATCAAAAATCCTAAAGGCTATATTAAATCAGTTGCGAACACAGAGAAAATTGACTTTGAACAGTATAAAAACAAAAAGTCCTCTAACTCCTCTCAAAGCCCCTTGATATGTCTTTGATGAATCCTTAGGAAAAAAAAAAAAGAGCTTAAAATTTACTTTCAAAAGTATACTGTGTTCTTTCAATTTAATTTTTTCTTCAACAAATGATAAATTTGAAATATTTCCTTTGGGTTTCACTGTAAATAGATGAAGTAATGATGTTGTATTTATTTTTATTTTTAGACATCTCAGAGAAATGTAACTTCGGGATTATCTCAAATACACTGGCAACATAAGCAGCAAAAATCTTCCAGAAGAAGAAGCTTGCATGGAGTATGTTAATATATGGTAAGCAAAACTTGGGAGCTGAGTCCTATGAAAAGTGTAAGAAAAGGAAATTCTGTTGCTTTGGTGACAACATGCTTGCTTACATATTAAATCTAAGGCTGGCTATACTATTTTTAGTGAATTTAGACTCCTTTTGTCTTTTTTTCCCCCCTCTTCTTCAAAACGCTTCACAAATTGTGGTATTTGTGCCTTCATTATTTGTAATTGTACTGGAAATAATTTGTCTAAAAAACTGCAGCTGTTGGATTTGCTGTAAATCAAACACTCTTGGGTGTCTGGTCACCTGAGTTACGTGGTAGTATGACTTTTCTTTAGCTGGATGCAAAACTTAGTAAACTGGTGACTGACTAACTATCTTAAGTTTCAGATAAATCCTCATGTTTGAAGTATAAATGTACATAGATCAGAAGAATAGATATGGGCAGCTCTACAATTGCAGTAATCTTTGTGTCTGCTGAATAATATGGGAGTCAAAGCCAACTAATGCATTTAGATGGACATGATTTTATGTAGAGACTCCTTTACCTACATAGAGAACTTCTTGCAAAAGGCTTCTTGGCCTTTTTGGTTCGCTAAAAATTTCATCAGATGTGTATATAGAGAGTTGTATACAGTTTGCACTGCTAGATAATTATATGTCTATTAATTAACTATATACCTTCTTAGCCACCTTCTCTAGTTTGTTCGGTTGGTTTGGCATTTTTTATTATGTTTTATTGTTGTGTGTTTTTTGTTCATTTGTTTGTTTTTTAAAAGGGATTTTTACTTACTCTAGAAATCCTCAGAAATTTAGAACAAAGGAAGCCCAGGTTGTGTTGCTCAGAGCTCAGAAAAGGCCCTGCCTTGCAGGGAGATGAAGGATGTTTTGGTAGTCCCGTGGCCTTAATCTGTATACTCGGTCTGACTGAGGTAGAGACAGGAAAGTGGGTTAGTCAAGCTAGCATAAGGTTGTGTCCAGCCTTGGAAGAAACACTCTTGTACACTCTCTTTACAACTCTCTTGTAATATCTTGGCTTTATCAGTCCTTGTGAAAAATCAAATGGATTGTGTTCAAGTCTAAAAGTTGGCAAGAAGGGCTGGCGATCTTAACTCAGTTCAGGTATCACAGAGGTATAAGGATCTGCCTTCTGTAAACCAGACAGCATTGTGCCTGGGGATTCTGCTGTAAGGTACCCTCTGCTGTAGGGGTACAGGGAAGTTTATGGGAGAGTCACAATCATGCTCACAGAGCTTCTGGGAACTCAGTTGCAGTTAAGAGGAAGATGAACTCAGTGGTGGACTCAATGGACTGGGCTACAGTCTAGCAATCTAGGTACTCAAACTCCTTACCTTTCTACTCTCCACACTGTGTGCATCTTTCTTATCAAATAATCTTTCCACCTGCAGATTCGGTGTATTACTGATTATGTGCTTGGCAGGGGTGCTGTGAAGAATAGGCTGGCCAAAAACCAAGCAAAGGCTTTGAGACAATGAGTATATGGAGACTGTACAGCTTGCAGTCAAGGAGCAGCAATGGGGTGTGGGAGAAAATTAGGACTTTAATTCTGAGTATTTTAATCCATTGGGAAGTTGTTCTACAAATGAGAATAGCTTTTACTTCTTGTGTAGTTCATGCCATTCTGAGGGTCACATCAGGTGTCTTGACAAAAAAAGTGAAATTATATATTTGGTTTTGGGGAAAACCACGTAAGGTTTTACTCCTTTTTGGATTTACCAGTGTTTATTTACACACCTAGTGTGCCATATTGTGCTTGCCTATAGAAGAGCCATCAACATCTCACTGGTGCAGTGATATGGTGGTCTCAAGATACACCAGGCTTTTATAATTAATGGTGTGATAAGCACTGAAATTGCAGACCTGGAGATACTTTCCAGGGGGCACAGGAAACTATAGGCTTTGGTCCTACAGTGCTATCCTGGTACACACAGAGCTGGGCCCACAGGACACCCTGGGAACTGCACAGTCTCCTCTATTACACTGTGCCACAACCTGGGCAACACGGATGTCTTGTTTGTTTGACAGCTGGCCTCAGAGGAGGAGAAAGCCACGTGCATCTGTATGGAGCAGCAGCTTTTTTTGGCACAAGAGCAGAGCAAAGACTCATACCCATACTTCTGAAGCCATGGAGGGGTGTCCTAATGGATGGTTCTCATGTTACGTATACAACATCTGGTTTGTATTTGTTAAATATGTGACACAGAAATGAAGAGGCGGGAGAGCAGAAAGTACATACTCGGAGGTATTTCTCAGGGTGTTTGAAGACCTGTGAAGGGACTTGGACTATCATGCTTTGTGCTTGCACACAGGCACAAATCATGGTGTTGCCTCAGTCTGAGCAGGAGGTGAGACTAGAGTTGTGTAAGCCTGGTGAAAGGCAGAGCCCTCAGCTGGAAGTCACTAAGCACTGGGTGGTTCTGGGACAGGCACACAGTAATGCATTGAAATATAAGCTGGATAATACAATAATTTGGATTTGACAGAGTTCAGGTGGAAAGGGAGAGAAAATTAGAAAAATCATATAGTCCTTTCCCCATACAAATCTTGACTCGAGGCAGATATGGTGGAGCCCTCTATCCAACTTCAGTTAATACTTCCTGGACAATCCCTCACTTCCAAATCATGTAATGTTGTAATAACTGTCTGCTATTTAAAGTGACATAAAGAATATTAAACTACTGTTGTCTTTGAAGTTCACAGGTAGGGAATCATGGTTACTGAAGACTATTAATTATCTCAGCAGTCAAGCTATGCTAGGCAAAACTCCAGTATAAATGGCAGACAGCAAGTCTGATGTTATACTGCAAGATTTCCTCAGAATAATGTCTACAAACCAAGAACAAAAACCATGTGTAAACTATAATCTCATTGAAACAGCCTGCAGAAGTACATGTATAAATCAAGGGTTAAGCAGGAATGTGTTTTTCTGAAGAAAGTAAAGGCACTTCCTGTGTTTAATTAACAGAATGCTAATTGGGTAAATGAAGGAGAATTAAAAGGGAATCTCTGAGTGTCTGTAAGAGATTGGTGGTAAAGCTGTTAGAGCTGACTACTTGACCTGTATGTGGAAATTGCAAGTCAGGAGCAAACCCTAAATTTGAGAGTTATAATGAACACAAGCATGTTGAGAAAAATTTAGAATGAACATACTTGGAGAAAAAAACCAGATATTTTAGCTAAGAATGTGTGAATGCTTTGTATGGACTGACCTGCTTGCACTGACTGCAGTTTCATACCTCATGACCCTGTTAGTAATATTGTTTTGTTTTTGGTTTTTTTTTGTTTTGTTTTGGTTTGGTTTGGTTTGGTTTTTTTTCCAAAGTAGAAAAAATTCACTGTTTGTATGCATCAGGGCTGAGAGCAGGGAGGAAAGGAAGCCAAAGAATAAGTTTTTGCTCATGGGCAGTCACATTAAAAGTTATTTGGGAAGGTCTTTATTCATGAGAAATAGGACCACGGATTTCACCATGGTTACCAAGAGTGTAATTTAAAAGCGTGCAGTCCTTGGGCACCGCAGGTGGGAGTGCGATAAGTCTCAGAGTCCACAGCCTATGAAGAAGGAAAAAGAAAAAATCCTGAGCCCGTGTTCATATTTGGCAGACTGCTCAGGAGGTGCTGCTCTTGGGTGATTTAAGCCCACTGTTAGGGCAGTGATGAAAGCGCTTACACACCTTTCAGTGGCAGCAGGCTCTCTGGGAGCTGTGTGTGTGAGCTGCTTTGAGCAGCTCCACAGCAAGCCCCACTTGGCATTGATAGTGCTGGGCTGATGGAGAGAGGTTTTGCAGGCTGAGAAGTCTGTCCTGCAGTACTCAACTGACAACCCTGAGTCAATGGCCATAAAGTCCAGAAGACCATGTCCCTTCCTGTGACTGTATAGAGGTAAACTGCTCGAGGCAGTGAAAGCAGCAGCCAAGCAGAGAAAAACAGAGAAAAAGAGTCGGTGTTACAGGAGGTCTTCCAAAGCACTTGCAACATTAAATAAACTGTAAATGTCCAAAACTCATTTAGGTTCTAGCTGGAAACCAGGCTCTGTGAAGCACTTCATTCAGTCTCCTTTTATATGTACAGTATTTTAAGGACTGGAAAGAGGCAAACTGATGAACACGGAAAACAAACCACACATTTTAGCAATCCTTTATCCTAAGATATTGACAGCAGGTTTGAGGTGTGTTTGTAGCAGTGTTCTGTGTTTGATATATACATATATATATACACATGTATGTAGCCTCTTTAAAAATATATTTTTCAAAATTAATCTCTCAGCCTACAATTTACTTCTGGACTGCAGATATTTTATTTCTTGGTGTATGCCAGACACTTCTCTGGCATGCTCTGATTCAGTAGACCTCCCACATCAGCTCTGGGAAACATGATGACTGAGCCAATGCCTCTGAAATTAATTGGTATTATTCCATCAGCCTAGGGTGGCCCTGGCAGCAATATGTGCGTTGTGAAGGCCAGCAGGCAGAGAAGTGCTGGGCTGCAGCCCACACGTACCCATCTGAGCTTCATTGCTTCAATCAGTCCCAGGGCAAAATCAGGACGTATTGGATTTGTGTAATAATATTTTGTTTCTTCTGCTACTACTATTGACAGCATTTATTTTTTCTTCCTGTGTCAAAGTCATGATTTGGACTAAAAATGTGCATATTCCTTAAGCTACAGTGAATGGTCAGAGCGGATTAATTGCATTGGCAACTAGTACATCTGATGAGTCTCAGGATCTTGAATTCATGCTTTGTTTTGTCCAAGACTGAAGTTGATGTTTAGCACATTATTGAGCAAATTTTCCATGAAGTGACTTGAGACGCTTAGAAGCTTTGAGGACATAAATACATGCCAGGTTTTGCACAAGAAAATTAAACAGGGTATGAAAACTCATTGGTGTTGTGAGATTTTATTTTAGATTTTGGTATGATTGATTGGGTGGATTGTGGATCTGTGCATATCTTGAAAATTCACTTAGATTTTATTCCAGAGCCTGTGATTTTATTTTTTTTTCAGTAAAATTGACGAAGGAATCTAACTTTATGAGGTGCATTAGGGTTTGAGTTGATTGAGCTGGAATATCACTGTTTTCACTCCAAAAATTACTATGATTATCTTTAGTTGCAGAGGAAAAAAAATAACCCCCGAAGAACCAAAATTAAATACAATTAATAGTCTTTTGGATGTTGCATGGATATTTTAAGAAGGTATACAACTGGTAAGTTGTACATGGTAAAATAACTGAATCAGATGCTATGCTTGGTTACTCTGTCTTGCCTCCTGCAGCTGGCAGATGTTGGTTTGTTGTTTATACCTGCAGAGAGCTGTGTGCCAGCATAGCATCTAAATGTCTCTTCAATGGGCTTGTCTGTCCCTAGGATGAAAGAAAGTTGGTCACAGCTGCACCCCAGGTGCTCTGTGTCATACTGTGGCACAGCAAGGATTTCCCCAAGCCCTGTGAACCATTGCAGAGTCACCCAATATTTTTGCCAAGCACCATACTGGAGTCAGAAGTAATAAGCCTGGCTGAGCATGAGCTGACTCCAAAGGAAGCTAGAGGGTTACCACTGCAATTTGATCCCAATTCATTTCCTTTTCTAGTTCAGCACTTACCAAATAGACCCTTGAGCTGGCTTTCCATGGAGCAGCTCCAATCAGGCGAGGTTTTCTGAAATCTCTTCCATGCCTTTGGAGAGTAGACATGTTCTTTCCAGGGCTGGATCTGGTCCTCATAAGCATGGTATTAGGCATAGGTTAATGAGGCCTGCTGGGCTTGCACATGTATGGCATGGTTTGCCCCCAAAGAGAGGTTAAACGGAGGACTGTGTTGGTATAGGTTCCCTTTAAAGGGGGAAGTTGAGATGTGGTGGTGCAGAGAAGGCAGTGTGACATTGAATAGAGGTACCAACCACAACACATTCAAGGGGCTTTCACCAGAGATTTCAGCATTGAGAGGAAATGTTTTTGGTTTTTTCTTTTCGTGTGGTGCCATTTTCAAGCTTAATTTTCAAGCAGATTGCTTCTCCCTGGTAAGTGTCCTTGGCTTAGTGAGCAGCAGAGGAAGAGCTCCAGAATTCTTGGTCCAGTGCTGCTGGCAGCAAAGCCCAGCAGTCAGGCTCAACTGTGCACATCCCCAGCTGAGACTGTGGCTTTGCTTCCATGCAGCTTCACTGGATTACAGCTGATTCCAGTTTGGCTATATGTACTGAAATGATGGTTTTGACTGCAGCACAAGAGTACTCCTGCTGTGTTAAGATCCACACAGGAAACCTGTCCTAGGATAGGGAACCTGAGCTCACTTGCGTTCAAAGCATGTGACTCATCCTTTGCTGCTGCAATAAATTTTATATACAAACATGTATACATAATTATCAGAAACGTGCATATAGAAACAGTCTCAAAAGAAAAAAAAACCTGTAAGTCCATGAATAATAACATAGGACATAAAATATTTTCTTTCTGAAATCTCATTCTGTTGCAGGACTGAAACTTGAGGACAGTTGTTCTTTTCTGCTAAACACCCTTGTTGGCTACTTCAATATTAACATTAGTTATTCAAGTTACTGATATGGTTTTAACTTATACAGTTAATTATAATTTGGTTTATAATTTTTCTTCAAAGAATATGGTGGACTTGCGGGCATTTTTGGAATTCCCTGAAGTCTTCAGAAGCTGCTGTTCTGGGTTCCCTCCTCAATGGCAGGAGCACTGACAATATAGTGCTGAACACAGCCTTTTTAATTAAAAAAGAAAAAGTCCCAAACAAACAGCAGGGAATGTTTTAAAATGTAGCTATAAAAACCTTGCTGGCAAGAGCTTTGGTATGCCTTTATGCACTGGCTTCAGTTTTTGGGGGTTTTTTTGCTGATTTCTTTAAGGTCTAGATTTTCTCTGTAAGTTTCTGACTCATGATTAACAAGTCCCTGCAGACAAAGTAATTTCATGAACTAAAAAAATTCCTGTGCAATTGGTCAGGTCACCTAGTTTCAAAGTGCATCCTTGTTTATCATATGTGGTGGGTCTAAGGAAGAATACCCCTGAGGTGAACTACCAGTCTCATTGATTTTGGCACAGTTTAGATCCAACTTGGGTAAAAGGCATGTTCAAAATGGTGAAATGCACTGGCATACTCTGAGATTAAAGACATATCTCTTAGAGATTTGACTCTCCTAGAATTTAGATGTAGTGAAGAAACTCACGTGGCTCTCATCTAAAATAAACTAAAATCTGTAACAGCAGCAACATGAATCCTGGAATGAATAAGGCTACTACAGAGCTCTTCACCTCCATGCCCTCTTTCCTTTGGGACTGGCATGTTTTACAGCTGACAGCCCTGGAACTTGTTTAATGTGAAATGTTCCAAGAAAATCATTAGAAATTGGGTCAAAATAGAATTCAAAGAAACCTGAGAGAAAAATGTTGAATTTCTCACAATTCTTACCTTGAATTCATCAAACCTATTGAGGCAGATCATCTGTGATAAAAAAAGCCATATCAGGTCACAATAATATGCATTTTGACAGCATGCTTGTTTATCAAAAATCCTCCAGGGTTTTTCTTGATGGTGGTGAGGAGGATTTTGAGAACCAGAGACTTCATTAATAGAGCTCTGTCCCTTCTTTTGACTCTGTGAAGTTTCACCGGCATACAGACTTACTTGGTTAATGAGATATGACACTTGGCATGCTACTAATAAGAAAGAGAAATGGGAAGAAATGTGTGCATCACTTCTGAAATGTTGCTGCAGGCCACTTTTCTGTACATCTGGTACATATTTCTACTCTTTTGTTTTGTAGAGCAAGGTGCCAGAAATGTGAGAGTCATCAGCAGTTAGTTCTTTTCATAAAGAAGAAGATGCTGAAAATCTATGTAATTACAGACCCATTTCAATTTTATTCTCTGCAGTTAAATTATTTCAATGTCTTTTTTATAGTCAAAATGAACAAGTTTAGTTTACAAATATTTTACTACCATTAGGGTAACTTGATTTCCATTATCATCATTTTACAACTGTAGTATTATTAAAAGTGACAAATGACTCTGTAGTCAATTGCTCTTCTGAATAAATGTCATTTTGTGTGGTGGTTTATCTCTGCTGCCAACCTTTGATCTAATGAAAAGCAGCAGATTTTATTTGGCCTTTTTTTTTTTACTTTGGCATGTGACAGCTTTGCCTTAGTGACAGGAAACAATTCATTTTCAAGTGAGGCAGCTGGAAATTTTGCTGTAATGAAAGATTTGGCATTTGGCATGGCAACATTCAGGGATCCTACAGCAGGCTTTGGCAATGTCCTTATCTGTATATTTCTACATTTACATTACTCTTTAGCAGCAGCACAGAGTTGCAACAGCTTTCCCCCACTTTCTCCCGCAGGTTTGTGAGGGGCTGGCCTGAAGCCCTGGTGATTTCAACACTTGACGCTTTTGCTGACACCTGACTACACTCAGTCTGTGACCAAGGCTTTTATAGCAGTGCTGTCCAGTGAAAAGAGCTACAGTGGCTTCAATTTTAGGTACTACCTCCCAAAGTGCTCCTCAAACTCTCCCTGCCACCACTGTACTCCTCTCCACAGCATTCCTGCTGGTTGCTGCCTCCACGTCATTTCGGTTGGGTGTTGATGCTGAAGGTGTACATCAGCTGCTCCTTCTCCTTTAAATGACACTGAGTTGAAGTTGGACTTGAAGAGTTGGCTGAGGTTGTTTGTTTGTGTGAGTGTTTTTCACAGTCCAACTGCTTGCACATGCTGGGGACAGCTGGCGTTTCCCACCTGAAGTCATGGAAGTAAGCCTAGCCTTGGAGTCAGCCCCCAGAAGAGGACATGACTTAACTGTCCTCAGTAGGCAGGTCCTTGCATGGGCTTCACTCAGGTGAACTGGTAGGACTCCCATTACAAGCCATGCTTGTTGCCCTTCTTTTTTTCTTGTATAAGTGGAATAAGAGCAAAACCCCGGGATAACTGTTGTCCCATCAGTCAATGTCAGATGGCACTTACTTTTTAAGATCATAAGGACAACATAGATCTGAAATGCCAAAAACTTAATGTGAAATAGAAGTAGTAAGCCTTTGCTATTTGCTGCTCTGAATAGCTGGCGTCAATTACAAGCCCAACTGAAGGACGTATTCTAGTTTTGGACAATTTACAGTTCAGGCTCTTTGATTATTTGTTCCTGTGGACAGCCAGCTCTGTTTACTTATTTTTCCCTCTTTAAAACATTAAGTAGAAATACATTAATTTTCTAAAAATGAAGTTACAAAAACATTTGATTCTTCATTTAAAGTATGTATTTCTTTAAACTATATTGCAAAGGCCAGTCAGTGGAAATTACTTTGATCATCGTACTCTAGTGGAAGATAACTCTGCCCATGGCAGCAGGGTTGGAACTAGGTGATTTTAAGGTCCCTTCCAACTCAAAACATTCTCTGATTCTATGAAATGCTGTTTTATTCCATGTTTTTGTCACTCAGCTTAATCTACTTTTAAATTAGTTCATTTAGTATGGTCTCATGTGTTTTATAAAATTTTGACTACCTGAATATTATGTAGCTTAAAAACGGGGAGGAAAGAAAGCAGAAAGAGAATTAGAAGTGGAGAGGGAAAATAGGCTTTGCTGAAATAGTTCCAAGTATCTTGCTGCCATGGATCAGGCTAGAGGAGTCATGGCTCTGTTACAGTGGAAAACTCACAGCAAAGAGCTTTGGGGACATGCCAAACATATTTCACTCTCCCAGATGTGCAGTGGTAGGCCTCAACAAGTGTTTACATGGGAGCTCTGATTACCAGATCTGGAAATGTTGGAACTCCCAGGCAGGTGTTTTTAATGGAGAGGCAGTAAGGAGGAAGGTGGAGGCAGCTGGTGCCCTGCCTGTCAGAGAGCAGCAACAGTGCTGCCCAGCGATGGAGGGTCAGACAGGGACACTGTATCACCAGCGGAGCTGCAGTGCTGTGGTACCCAAACACAGAGTCATGTGTGGGCCAAGAGCTCAGTCCACCAGATGAGCCCATAGCATTGAGGTATGTCTGAGGTCAGGCCAGGAAGGCCAGTTCCCAGGCTGGGGTCATGACTGGCACAGGATGCAGCCAGGCATGGGCTTAGGTGAGGAGGAGCATCAAGAACCTGAGATTAAATGAAACGTGTGGGAATTGACAGGAGAAATGCTTGCATGTGAGGTATTGCTCTTGGAGCCCAGCATGGGCTACATGTGGATGTACCTATTTGATGGAGGAAAACGATTTTAAAATTTGGTCTGTTATATCATCATTGTATTATTTTTTAGTATTTCTTTCAATGAAGCACCATTTTTCCTCTTGCCCTCCTGAGATCTTCTTATGAAGAAAACACTTTGTAACAAAGGGTAATTCCTTTGCCTTCCTCTCCACAAGCCAATATCTGGTTTTCTGATTTTGGAATAGAAATGTGACCATTACTGTTTGTTTCATGCTGACATTTTTATGCAGTTCCTGGATTTAGAAATCCTCTTAGATTTACTCGAAGAGCTAGAAAACTTCTCCCTCCTCTTTTTATCAGTGGATATACTGTGGGTTCCAGTGTTATATGGGCCGGTTATATGGCTGCAGTACTGTCTGCTAGGTCAGGACTCCACTCACTCCTCTCTGCATATTGTTCTGGCAAGAGATGGCTCTGATTGAATCTATGTGACAATAATTCCCCAATAACTTGCGTGGCTTACCTGCTGGGAGGGTGATTTGTGAATCTAACCACCTCTGCCTCCTCCACTCTTGACCCTGTAAACACCACTCCTCTGTGTGTTCCCGCAGAGCTCAGCGGGTGTCATGAGAGCGATCATGCTTTTGCAAGAGCTGGGCTTTGGAGCTGGTTAATTGCATTGTGTTTAAGCATTAAAATTTTGGCAGAAGGTTTTTTTTTCTGCCACTGAACAATTGTTCACAAATGTTTCCATTATTCAGCCACCTGTAATGCATGTCTATCAAAAGAAGAGCAGTCCTATTAATAATTACTGTCAGCCGTGTGCAGTGATGCAGGCACTTTGCAGCATCCACTCTTGGTGTAATTCCAGTCAAACGGTGTATTTCAAATGTCAGCTTGATGCTTCTGTTGTAAAGAGGAAAGCTTTATTACAGGAAAATAAAATTTACTTGTAATCCAGGGGTATGGTCTGAGGTGATGCAGGATGCCTGGGGTTTTAAATTCCATTTTAGTGTTTGCTAGACTTTTTTTTTCTTTTCTTTTTTTGAGGTCACTGCATAGGCTGAGGTGATTTCTCCATTTTTGTGACTAGCCCAGCCCAGCTATGTGATCTGAAAGCCACCTGAGGAAAGACAGGGTTTATTTATCATATTATTTATCATGGGAGAAAATAAGAGCCAGCTGCTCTGCATCATTCTGTTAGAAAAAGGTGGTGAATGTATGGGGATTAATGTGGCCTGTCCTTGGTACCACATGCACTCACTGACCATATCCGTGCAAGTCCCTCACCTCGGGGAGTGTTCTGATCCTCTATGTCACTTTTTCCTTGGTAGCTGTCATTGCCCTGTGCCACAGGGCAATGGGGAGCTGGGGTGCTCCCAGCAGCAGAAGCATCCCTCATCCTGATGCCTTCCAGGATTTCTACTCTGTGAAATGTTGTCTTTATCTTACCCATGAGTTTTCTCACTTTTACTCTGCTGATTCTCTCTCGCATCCCACTGCGTGAGAGTGAGTGAGCAGCTGTGTGGGGCTTAGTTGCCATCTAGCATTAAACCATGACAGATGTTGCTACTCTCCTGCTCTCCCCAGGCAGCCAGTGCCTGCCCTGCCCCGGGCAGGGAAGGGATGGGACAGGGGCAGAGGGTGAGAGGCCCAGGGCAGGCTCTTAGCTGGGGGATAGGGCAGGGGGCTGCTGGTGCTCTGCTGCAGCGGCTGGTCAGGAGATCTGTGTTAGAGTTAGGGAGTTGTTCCTGAAAGCTTGGAAGCACTGAACCCAAGAGAAGCTTGTATCTTAGAGGCAATGATGTTTAAATTTTATGCATACAAGTCTTTGCATTGCATTATTCAGCCTTGCATACCCCTGAGGTTAGATGTTACAAACTGGGGGTTGGAAACCTGATAGAAAAAGATTAAGCACCATTCTCTGCACAACAGAGGGGGCTTGCTTGTGCACTGGGATCCGCTTGTTCTAATTTCTAAGCCCCTTATCTTGTGGTTGGGTTTGCTGGGTTGCAAAATTAATGGTGTGTTTGGGATAGCATCTGCTGACACCCACACTGTTGATACAGGCAGACAAAAGGACCAACTGTGTGCTGGCATCATGTTATTCACAGCTTAGATATTTGTATGCCAGAGAGCTCTGCTACAATGACTTTTATTAGCTCTCCCCTGAATAATGTTGGCCATAGAGCTTCATCAGGGCTTTCGGTTCTAAACCTGAATAGCAGTAAAACCTATTGCTGCTAAAACTTAGTTATAATCACATCCCCAAGAACAGTTTATTAAATCTTATGCTTAATTCAGGTTAAGGAATTCTGACTGTTTCTTTCAGTGACAGGAATGTCATTTTTGTGTTTGGCACCCTCTTTGTCTTTTACATTTGTTAGTTTATTTGCCTAATAAATATCAGAATTTTATCCAGCAATAGCTCATATTACCAATTCACCTACTCTTGTATTTCCTTGCATAGGATATCTTGGTAAAATTCCAGGGCAGAGGGTGTTCAGGCTGCTGTGGAATGAGCCTGAATAACTTTGACAGACCTTGAAATGCATCTGTATGGATTAGATTACCTCAGAAGTAGGAGGAAATTTATGTTTATTGGAAGGCACTGGCCATTTCTTACTACTTCTGCTATCACTGGGAAAAATGTTAAGGGTAGCACTTTGGAAATTATACAATTAATATTACAGGGACAGTCTCAGGGCTCAGAGATCACAAAACTGGTGCGCTGTATAACTTAGAGTAAAATCCCACTTTGAGAAGTCACCATTTAAAAATGCTCTTACTCAACACATCTGCTGCCTCTGTGCAGTCGTATCTGCTGACTTCAGTCACAAAAATAAGTTCTTACCTACTTTTTATTCCCACCAGTCCTGTAGAGCCGACACAGCTACAGGACTGTGGGTTGGCTCTGGAGGACTGACAGCCAAATTACATTCCCCGTGCCAGGTGCTCTGATGCAGCCACACCAAAGCCAGTGGAGTCAAACTGGCAGGCAGTAACTGAGAGCAGACTGGGGTGGCAGAAGAGCAGAGATTAAAGCAGCCACTTCAAGTCTGAGGTTCCAGGCTAAGATAAAAAGTTCAGATATGTAGTGTAAAAAGAAGGGGTCTGGGTGTAGTGTTGCTTCCAGACCATTTGTGGTTTGTAGTTCAGTTGCAAGTAGTTTTTTTTCCTGGTATTAAAATGCTGTTTGGGTATATATGGAGGAAGAGTTAAAGCTGAGTGATGTTAATACTGGTCTTTGCTTATACCAACCTATTTAGGAAGTCTCAGCATAGATTTTGATGTCTGCAATGCTTGTTTAAACTCCAATATTCCTGTAGCTTTTCCCATTTTTGAAGATAAAACATATATATGTTTTATGTTTGCTTTTATTTCTCTCATGAATATTTGTGAAATGTTGACATCAGCATTGTGGCTTTGGGCAATATCGTCAAACTGAGATACTAAAAAATCATGAGCCAGACCTCCCTAAACCTGCTGAGACTTACTTGAAAATGGTAATATATTTGTTCTTTTATTTCTGTTTCTTTTGCACACACACTTTTCTCAGGTTTTTAAGCCTTTTCTCTATCACTAAAATATTAAGGTCTCTTTTTTTTTTTTTTTTGTAGTTGTTTGTTTTTTGGTTTTTTTTTAATTGATGTGTGTGTCACCAGTACTCACCATTTTTAACTGAAGGTTCAGATTAACAAAAAGGAAAAATTCAATTGCTGGTGATGGTGAACAGACATGTGGAAATGCTTAGGTTTGTGAGTGTGCTAAGGACAGGAGCTTAGAACTACCAAGGCCCCAGGACAGCAACCCACTGACTCACAGGAGGTTTTCTGATGAATTCAGAAATACAATGTTTAATTTGTGGTTTGGAGGGTTGCTTTCCAGCCAGCATTTAGGGGCTGTGCATTGGTTTAAAGGAATTTATGGCTGCCTGGAATGTAGCATCTCATGAGGCATGCTTTCCCCAAGGAGAGGGCCCTAAGAGGATGGACTGGCCAGAAAATAAGAGAGATGCTTTCAAGGAAAAATGGCAGATATTTGAAGTAATTCCCATACTTTTTTTTTTATTTCCAATTTTTTTCCCCATTTCACCTTCTCATTTAGAGGACACTTTGAAAAGGATGTTTTGAGACAGCTCTATTGGGCTCTCTCAAACTGACCTGAAGTACCACCACTAGCAGAGAGGAATAAAAAAACACCTCTGCACAAGGTAATTCCTGCATTTCCACCGGCTCTATCCTGCCTTTCCTGTCCTTGCTGGAAGACCCTGGACTAGAAAGAGGTTCCATGAGAGACAGGAAAATAACCTGGTCAGGGTAATGGTAGCCCAGGGCTCGGGGCACTGGGATGAAAATGCCTGCCATGTCCATCCCACGGTCCTAGGGATACTTAAGTCCACAGATATATATATATATACATATATGAGTGTGTGTATATATATATATATGTATATTTCTGTATGTACATTTTATCTCAAGTGTGTTTGTTTTAAAAAACCTCACATATGAGTGTCTGAAAATTGGCTGCAGGAGAGGCTGGACTTTCTGCTCCCAGCAGCAGCAGCCAGCTCCGGATGCCCAGCTCTCCTGCTGCCGTTTCAGGCTGTCCTTCCTAAAGGCATGCACTTTTGGAAGCCAGCTGATAAAAACGCACACATGCTGAGCTCCCGTGCAAAGTAATTCCAGATATGATGAGCCTATTGTGTATATGAATAGACCTTTAAGGGATGTGTGAACGAAACCTTGTTTGATCTCCTATCTCTTCAGAACACTTCATGCCATTGCCTCTGTCTCTGCGCTCAAATTCTGCTGTTTTTTTTTCACCTGCCACGTGCATGGCATATTTAAAAAAGAAGACAGTTTGAGGATCAGTCTTCCAAAACAGATCAGTGATGGGTGAGCAGTAGAGGAAGGAGTTGTTGTGAAAGGTCCATGTGTCCGTGTGAGGTAATATTTTTATAGAAAGTCACATGGCATCCAACTTTTCCCATACTGCTCCAGACGTTGGAGACAAATGTAAATATAAGAGTGCTGTTGCAGAGAAAGTATAGTCAAGCCACAATCTGAAAACAGAAAGCAAATTGCTGTAGCTGTTACTTAGAGGGCCAATACCAAATTTAGGATTGCACAGAACAACACTTGTTTGTATATTTATTTCCTGATTTCTTTTCTTCTTTGATTCTAATTCTTCAATGAAGGTGAGGTTAATAAAAGCTGCTATTCCTCCCTGGCCTAGCAACAAAATGATATTTTAATTTTGCACCTTACTCCAGGCAAAATAAGAATCTGCCTAAGATAGGCTTGGCAGGACTGGCATCTCTGAAATGGCTTTGTCTGGCTCTTATCCCTGTTTTAACTCTGAATAAGAGGACACTGTGGTCTCAACATGTACAAACTGCAAAGATGTGTGGCTCCCCTGTGTCTCAACATAATTTGAAGCCCATTTTTCAGTAGGTCTGGAGAAAGATCTTCAAATTTCAGGAGGATCCTCTTTTGATGAGCTGGAGGGAGGGGGATTGACCCTGGGCTGTGACATTTTTAATAGAGAACAAAAATCTTATGCATCAAAAAAAGGATATGCACCAAAGAATCTGGAATAATAAAAAAACCCCAAACGTTTCTGGTTTGGCATTACATGGAGCAATAGGGTTTTGAGCACGGGAACTAATGAAGCCTGGCTCCCTATGGGAATGCCTCTCACAGCTGGCAAACCTTTCAATTGAATTTTAGCCTAAAACAGCAGTATGAAGTCACCCCTTTTGAACACCAGGAAGTCTGCTCAGGAGGAGAGCTGTCCATTTGGGATCAAAACTTGGGCTACACAGAGTGTTTTCTGGTACCCAATAAGGCATAAATAGTGGCTGGAGCTGTTTGCAGAGTTTTTCGCAACATTTTTATCTCTCTGATCATTCCTCACCTCGGTCTGGTTCTTGGGGGACACATGTTGTGTCTCTCTCTTGTTTCCATAACATTCTAAGGAACACAATATCCTTGAGACTTTGACCTGTCATGCCTTTGATAGGCATCAACCTCTGGGGTCAAAAATCTTCATAATGGAATTCAGCATTGGGCTTATATGCTGAAAGCTGGCTAAAAGCCAGGGGAGTTTTAAAGGGGTTGTTGATGCATTGTGTTTGTGCATCCTGTGATTCTCCTCACGTGCTCTCTTCCTTCTCTGGGGCTTGTTACCAGAAGACATTGGTAGTAACAAAAGCGTCAAAGCTCTGCATTGAAGTATTTAGCACTGGGGAACACCACGAAGACTTTTAAAATCATAGTCACTGTTGTGTGCCATCACATGCTCAAATTACTCCTAGCTGGTGTGTGCAACCTGTGGCAGTGTGGGGGATGCACAGGAGGCCACTGGGCTGTGATCAGACAGAAAGTGTGGGATCATGCACCAGGCACTGGATAGTGCCACACTTGCCATGTTGGAAAGCTGTGAGCAGAAGAAGCTGCTGTGAACTGTGCTGCTCAAAGAGCTCTACAAGGCAGTGCAATCCCGTTTGGTCTCCTCAAAATTATGTTTTGGATGTTTTTTCTGTCAGTTTGGGTCTCTGATCTTGCCCTGGCCTTTAGAAATAGTGTCACAAGGATGGCTGCAACGGGCTTCAATCACATGAGGGTGATTTAAAGTGAAGAAGATAGACCTTAACTCAAGACTTCCTTTGCTCCTATCAGCTTGCAATGCTGCCTTTAAGTTATTTTTATGTCATCCTTACATAGTTTATTATTCACAGTCACGTTTGATTTAATGTAGGGTGACCAGATGCCCCAGCATGACTCAAATAGTCTTTAGCCTTAATTAAATATCCTCTCTGCATCTGTTTTTCCTTGCTGCTTTCCAAAGTCCTGGGAATTCAATAAAGTTTTCACTTTTCTGTTATTAGCAAACATTGTTTCATATCTGGCTTTACAGTTCTATTATACAGTCAGCTGTAGAGCTTAAAATTGCATTATAAGGCTCCCTTGAATACTCTGGCTTTCAATATATGCTCCTTTCTGTAGCACTGTGTTTCTAAAGCTTGTGCTATTACAGAGTGATAATGCACAATTTTATATTTTACAATCATCAACTGTAAAAGTAAAGCAGTAAAAGTTTGTAATTTACAAGGCTATAGATGACATCTGCAGATCTTATGGGTTTAAAGATGTATTGGTTCAGCTTCACATATATATCAGACTGAGACAGAATCTATTAGGTTCTGCATATACACAGCATATTGCTTCCATTTACACTCAGTGCTGTCATGTCTTTGAGGGAGAACGTAAAAACAAAAGACGAGTAAAATAGGAGTATGGACTCTGTTAACTACAGCAGATGTTTTCTAAATACGACCAAGTCATAGGGGTTCAATAGATGTGAAATCGCAGCAGAAAGGCCAAAATCCTGCAGTCACATGTGGATGTGCTTTAAATTTCTGCATCTGAATAGCTGTGTTGAATTTAATGTAAATGTTTATGGATGACATGCTAAGGACGTGCATGAGAGTTTACAGGAATGAATGATAAAGAATAGTTTTGAGAAGTTAAATGTTTATAATATTTAATCATGGAAGAAATAGCAAAAAAGTTACGAGAGACACATCTGACTGTTGCAGGTGACAGAGAGCAACCCTATCATTTGTTTAGATCAACATTATTATAAATACATTGCAATTTGAAAGAAAAAAGCCACCATGTGGGCAGCCATGGATCAGTCTGTGATCTACTTGTAAGATCATTTGGTCAGTCTTGCAAAATCAAGTGTGTGATCGGAAGAGCAGGTTGCTCTCAAAAACTTGTTTTTAGACAGAGGTGGGGGGACAGACAGAAAGAATAACATGGCAGAGCCCACAGCTCAAGCATATGTAGTTGATCTGTCCTCTAGATCCAGTTGTGCCACTGGAGAAGGTTGTTACTCCATGTAATTAGCTGAGATCACTTGTTTGTGTGGTCTGTATCAAGATAGCAGGTGAACCGTGAACAGGGAAGACCAGAGCTGTCTAGGTTCTGGGGTGAGCTGGTCTCCCTCCCCAGTGGGATCTGCTGACGCTGGGCTTGGGTGAGAGTGCCAGTCCCCAGCTGGTGCTGTGTGAGGGAACAGCACTGCTGGACAGGAGGGGTGCCCCTGTTTAGCCTGGGACTTCACCCACCATAAAAATAGGTGGGAAAGTTTGCTCAGGCAGTGGTGTTTTGAGAAAGGTATTCTTAATGCAGCTACTTGGCATTAGCTTGCAGGGGATGGCATAGTCTTAACCTCACAGAAATGGACTTTCCAAAAAGGAGGAAGGGAAGCATGTGGCTGTGGTGCAGCTTCCAGAGTTCCTAGCTGCCTTCTGAGGATAACAAAGTATGTAACTGTGAGCTTCTATATTCTACAAAATTATTTTTGAGAAGTTAAATGTTTATAATATTTAATCATGGAAGAAATAGCAAAAAAGTTACGAGAGACACATCTGACTGTTGCAGGTGACAGAGAGCAACCCTATCATTTGTTTAGATCAACATTATTATAAATACATTGCAATTTGAAAGAAAAAAGCCCAACAAAACAAACACAAAAAGACCTCCTGTTCTTTTAAACCAAAGGTGAAGATGATTTCAGAAAGGTGAATCTGGGTATATAACAGCAAATCGGTACTGTACTGGTGGGAGAGTGTTTGTAGAAAGAGGCAGGGATGTCTTGGGGTGTAAAATCAATGAAGTGCAATTTCACTCAGATTGTTTTGCACTTAGTCCCAAGTGCGTGTTTACAGTCGGAAGAAAGGTCTGATATCTGATCAGTAAAGGTTGGGGAGTATTATTGATTTTTAAACATTCTTGAAAAAATACTTTTTCCAAATATCTATTGTAGTTCAAATGAAAATATTCTGGACATAGTGAATGTGTACTCATTTAACTAAAAAGGCATCAAGTTTTCATTATTCCAGTTTTAGAAATCACTGTATTTCCACCAGTACCTATCTCTATTTACCAGGACAGTGTAATTGATTGGACACGTGTTCATCTAAGCCAGAGTAGTGCATTTCGAACCTATTTATTGACTTGCAAAGCACAACTGCATTGTAACATATTTTGTTTTCTCTCTTGTGCTCTCCCGGGCTGTGGGACTTAGTGCTGTTAAAACAATAGACCCATTCATTTAACTGAGTAGGTGCTTGCAACTAAATGTATGGCATCATTATCATTAGCTTCAGTTCCATCAACAGGGTGTCATTATCGCATTTAACTTAATTAGTATGGAAGCTCCCTTAAAGAAAGCTTCATAGAGAGGGATGTTGTAAATGTATTCTTGACTTCTAGTAAATAAACCAATAGGCTAATGCACAGTGAAGAATTTATAAAATAGCTGCTGGAGTGGGAGGCAGGCAGAGTAACTCGTGCATTTCTGCTCAGGGCAAGGAGCTCGCAGGAGAGCAGCAGAGACAAACTCACCCAGCACCTGCACGTCATGAATGTATCATGGCACGACATTAGCTTTGCAGGTGTGCTCTGGAGGAGATGTGTAGCTTCAGGAGGATGGGCAGGCCAGGTGGTCCTGTGTGCAGCTATGGAATTTGGGTGCCCTTGCTCCTGAGCACACTTGTCCTGTTGTGCCTCTCAGTGTGGGGAGGCAGTAGCCATTTCTGAGTTGCTGCGGCACCTGCAAAGGTGGTACTCGCACTGTTCACTTTCATTGTGTTTTTGTAACCTAAACGACTCATCTACAGCTATGGAAGCCATAAAAGGAACTATTTCAAGATATTGGCCTCCCTACTCAATGAATATATCCTCCTCCCTCCCCTGCTCCACTCCTGAAATCAAGTCTCAGAGTTCCGTGAGGAGTTACTGCTGCACAGCACGCACATCTGCTTGTGACATACTTTGTATGGTTTTTTTTCCATTGCAAGTATACACAGATGAGCTGTTTAATGAGCAATTAAAAAGATAGCCGAAGACTAGAAGTTAATTGTTTCACTTACCCAGCTGAACTGGGTATTCCACTCAATACCCTCCTTTCTTACTCACAATAGGAGAGCCTTTGAGTACTTCCTTATGCCTTTCAAAAAGCTGCATTTGAATGCCAGCCTCATCCAGTCCCAGTTAGGCACAGGCACTCCTGATGGTCAAAACAAACACAGCAGCTCTCTTTTTTTTCTGCTTGCATTTCAAAGGAAGGAAAGGTAGTATGGTCATGCTCTGGGTGAATAAGTATTTGTGTGGCTGCTTGGCCTTTCTTCTATAATAATCTATTGATCAGGCTTCATGGAGAAGTTTGGGGTATTTAACTTCCTCCACCTTGCAAGGCAACCAGTAGATGGAAAGTCTCAGTCTGAGCTCAGTCTTAATTAGACTCCAGGGAGTGAACAGACAAGGGGAAGAAGCAGGAATGAAGACTAAAAGTGTCACAAATGTGGGAAAAGCTTCAACTGGAATTCATATGAGAATGGGTCTGTAGGAACCCTGGCTTTCTTTATTCAGCAGCTTAACTAAAATGCCTTCTGTTGTCTGGGCGCTTACTGTTCAAATGACTACCAGTTTTCCAGCTTTTCCTTATAGTGGTTTGGTTCAGAATTGTATTTTTTTTTCTTTATTTTTTCTTTTAGTCATGAAAAGCCTAAAGAAAACAAATACACAATACAAATACGTGAGCTGACATCTCTGACAACGAAAGTTAAGGAAAGGAAAAATTTCCCTGCAAGCTTCCCCAATGGGACCCTCTCAAATTTGCTCTTCTCACATTTGGTCAAATATCAGTAGTTAAACACCTCCCCAAAGGGCCTTGAAATCTCTTCAAATAAATAAAAAGATTGCAATCTACCTTTCTGCCAACAGAGGCTGTTTTGTGATATGTGTTTGTGGAGCTCAAAGTTGAGAAGGACTGCTGTGGACAGCTGCTGCTTCTGGCTCATCATGATGGGATTCAGCCCTTAGTGTTCACCTTGTCTGCACATCTGGGCACCTGCATCAGTCATGTGGACAAATCAGCTACAGATGTGCCTTGAGAGGGGGCAGTGACCCCAGGAATGACAACTCAGTCTATTAACTAGGATATGTTGAATGTTTTGTGAAGGAGGTGAGCTCAAAGAAAACTGAAGCTGGAAGAAAAGTAATGGAAATTAATCAAGATTAGTTTATTATTATTGTTATTATTATTACATCTCACAAATTCCACATGGTGAAAGATAACTTGTCAGCATTCACAGCAGCAGGAGGTCCATGATTCACTGGATTTAATAGAAAAGCTATAGGCAAGCATTGGGCGCAGTTCATGTCTGATTCACTGTAATGGACAGAATGTGAGAACACTTCTGCTTGAGATTGCAAGAAGCTGGGAGAAAAATTGGGGACATTAGGTCAACCTATTGCCAGAACAAAAGTTCAGCAAGAAGTAGAAGGAACAGCAGAAACACTTGAAACTAATTGTCTTAAACTTCTAAGATGGGGAAATGCATCAGAAGATGCTGAATTTTTTTTTATCCTTTTGATCAGGAGTAACAAGAGGGAGCATTTTTACTTTGTCATCCTCATAGCTGGCTAAACTCACAGCTAAGTGCTGGGTCTACTAAAGCAATTCTTTTTTACTGTTCAGTTGTATTTTACAGATCACGTGTTCATGAAAAGTGAACTGTCAAAGTAGGTATTAAGCAAAAGCACAGCTCCTTCAGTAAACTGGAGTTGAACCTTTGTCATAGGTAAAATAGGTACAGCTGAAGTATTTGAGATGGGAAGTCCCTGATGGGGCATGGGTGGAATACAACAGAATGACAAATACCTGGGGAACTTCAACAGTTCCTGAAAGAGTCTGTGGCTGAGCCACCTTCACTACAGGTAAATGGCAACGCTTCTGTGAGATAAGTGTGGATTTACTTCATTGAGACTGATCTTGACTTCTTAATCCCAAATTAGTTGCCCAAAGCTCTTATGTCCACTGAAATCAGGGAGAGATAGGTTAAACCAACCTGAAAAAGACAGCGCAGGCTGTTTCTGATGTGAAAATTGATGGAATTATTTTGAACACAAAGTGAGCAAATCTTGGTGGGTTTTTTCTCTCATTAAATTTAGTGCCTTAGGAATCATGGACGAACATGGAGTCAGAATTCCAGGGAAATAAATAGTGAGTTTATGTTTTTAAGATTGTATCCAAATGCCCTGCTGTAACTTGATTTGGAGTAGGTATTTTGTCTATTGTACAGCGCTGCACTGCAAGCCATGGTGTTTAGAGGTGTTAACTTGGTCGTGGTAGGATGTCTCCTAGTTTCTTAATTTCAAAAGAAGCCTGTTGAAATGCAGTGGGGAGAAAGAGGTTGTTTCAAAACCGTGTAAAAGCGGGTCACAGAGTTCAAAGAAATTGTCTTTCCCCATTGCCATTCGATTTTGCAGGCATGCTGGATTCCTGGCAGATCTCAGTTAATCTGATGCTTGTTTTTGCTGCTCTGAGAACAGGAACCAGCCTGTGTGTCAGCTCATAGCCACTCCTGCAGACTCTCTGGCTGGATGGCAACTCTGTGCGTATGTGCACAGTGTAAGCTGCGTTTAGACAGTAATGGTGGGTATTGTCAGGAGGTCCTCAATCCAGTGGCACTCTCTTATGGAAAGTGACCATTTCTTGTCTTTATAAATAATTATCTGTTGATACAAATGTAAGTGATCATCAGCATTTTCCAGCTCTGCTGCTGTTGTGTCTATGGCACACTGTGAAGCGTCTCTCCATGTTTGGAATAATAAGTAACTATCGAGGGTTGTAATTTGGTAAGTGTTTAATGCTGATTTTTCTCTTTATTTCTGCAAAAATTAAGGGATTCTCTGGCTATTCTTGCTATTCCAAAAATACGTTTTGCTAGGTCAGCTGGATTAAGCTGGTGTGCTTCTGGACCAGATTGCACTAAAGCAATATTTCCTCTTCTCATTACCTGAACTCATTCATTCACAGCTTGGTACTGAGAGTGCTGTTCTGAATACACATTAATTGGGTTGTCTTTCCCTCAGCCTTCTGAGGCACAGAGTGAAGAGTTTTAGATTTACAATTTAACATTAGATTTACCATTTCACTCAGTCAGAAACAAGATTCAAGGCAGACTAAGTGGCTAACTCAAGAGCCACCCTAAAGACAAAGAAAATAAACAAATAAATCCCTTTATTTGGGGAAAGAATTTTTCCTTTCCACCCCACAGAGCTCCATCCCGCCTCTTTCCTTTTCACTGGAAAAGAGAAAATGTCTTTTGTCTCCACAGCCTAATAGGAAGGGTTCCTCAAATTTGTTTACACTGAAGTGGGAAATTGTTGCACTGTTTAGTTTTATAGGAATAGCAAGTGCTGCACTGATCGAAATTATGCAAACCATGTGATATCCACAGCTTCGTTGCCAGTGAACTAACAACAAATCTAAGCTAAATTCACAGTATGTCCATTTTACAAAGCCACAAAAATCAAAGCATTTAATAATAAATCGGGGCCTTGCACACATTGGGGGGTGGGTCTTAAACTATAATAAATTTTGGTAAGTAATTCAGTCAAGGAAACATACATTCTTAAGGGAAAATATATTAGCAAATTAATTCATTGTGATGAAGTAATCTTCCTTATGAAATGACAAATGAAAATAAGCATGATCTTATTCATTATGTATACAGTATGCTCCCTATATTTATATTTAGAATGTACACAGATTACGGAAAAAATTATACATGGCAGCAGTGTGAAAGTCGCTGGTCATCCAGCACCTCTGAGAGGCTCATCCTCCTAGGAAAAAAGGTGTGGTAGGCTTGATGATGTGCCTTGTGACCCGAGGAACCTTCTCATCAGCTGAAAGTCATATAAGAGAAAGCTTAAAACTGAGCTCTTTCAGTCAGACCCCCACGGGCAACTTCCAGGCTCTCAACACTGATGACTGTCCCTGGTATGAAGGAGAGCTCACATCCAAATGGTAGAGAGCTTTATAGAGCTGTGTCTACATCCTGAGATGAATAGAGAGCTAAATAAGATTTTGGAGGACTATCACAGTATGCTTTCCACAGCTCCTGCCTCCCAGGAGGGTAAGTGTGTGCCACACCTGCCTGAGCCTCAGAGCTGTCTGTAAGTGTTGCTGCACTTGAGCTCTGCTACAGCATTAATCCTGATGGCACTGGGTGAATAATTACCTACCAGCATGCAAAGCTCTCCTAAACACAACAAAGTTGCCATTGGCCGTCCATCCTAATGTTATACTGAAGAAATTAGGTGGCACAAGTAGGCAAGGACACTGTTGGAGGCCCTTCTAGTCAACTCAGTACATCTCTTAAAATACAAGAAAAGGATGGTCCTGGTACATGGTTTGTTTTCTGAAATTTCCCTTTGTTCCTTTAGTAGAACCCTTGGAGAAACATAAGATATTTCTATACAGTGAAGAAGATCTTGCTGTAGATAAAAGGCCTTTGCAGTTTATGTTTGTTTTTTTTGAGGGAGAAAAAAGCTTTCCCTGCTAGGAATTAATAACACTGGCTACTGCAGGAACATATGGACACTTTTAATGGCTATCTTTGTTATTAATGAAGTGACAAAGAGGTGACTTCACTGATTTGCTTTAGAGGCAAGTAATAAAGCCCAGTAAGATTTAAGATTAGCTGGTCAGCTCTGTTAGAGACTACTATGTAGTCAATTTTAGGAGCAAATGCATTTTAATCATACAGGAGCAACAATCCCTTATATTATGGAACTACTGGAAATTAATTTTCTTGTCTGTAGATACAGAGTTCTTTGGAGCAAGGAGTTATAGTGACCCAATGTAGGTTAAGAATTAAATTTTTTAGACCTATGAAATGGTCTAAATGAAATTCTAATGAAATTTTTTAGGCTATGAAATTTAGCAGGATACTGTCCCATGAAATGTCCATGTTTTTACATAGGTACCCAGGTGTGTGGAAAATATAGATGCAGTAAATCAGACGGAACATTTGTGAAAGCCTTGATTCAAATATGAAATATTCACGTCTTTCAGTTTGTCCTTGAATTGTCTTTTGTGCAAAATTGTTTGTCATTGAATTATTCAAAGACAATGAGCAAGGACTGTTTGTAGTCTGACTTGATCTCCAATTTTTAATCTTACTGGAAAGTGGATTAAGCAGACCATGATACACTGAATGTACCCCAGTTGCTACCATGATCTAAATCAGAAGGCAGTACCACTTAATATCTGGGGAAGGAGACAACATCTTTTGACACATCGCAATGGAGTTGGTTAGCAGATGTCTTGATATTGGTTGATATCTATGGAGGTCTGGTGTATTTGCTAGCATGTGGTGACAAAAAATTTTCTTGCCACATACCTGCAGCAGTGCTGATTAACCTTATTGTATTAAGCAAGACTTAGAAATGTCCAAACATCCCTGCTGCAGGCTTCCTTAGCCCTGGTGCTGCTGTGCTTCATTGTGGTGGGCTGAAGGCTTGAGCCATCAGTTGGGCTTTGTGTTTTCTCTCCTGATTTTTGCTTCTTCCTGTCGAATGATTATCATTCTCTAAACCCAGGCACACTTTGACCAATCCTCTGCCTCTCCTTGGGCAACTTATTCCTCGAAGGAGAGGAGATAGACTCCAGCTTTTCAGGTATCTCAGCTGTCTCTTACCTGGCAGGGAAGAAGTGATGGCCTTTTGCAGCACAGTGGCACTTGGTTCCTGTCTCATTAGGGTCTTCACTTGACATGGGTTGTTTTGTTATCAAACTGCTTCTCTCTGCTTTGTGGCCAGAGCAAAAGAGGAGAGGATGGCAATTCAGTTCTGATGGTTGTCATGGCTCATGCAGTGTCCTTCATGCTAAGTAGAAGGAAATAGAGTCCTGACTGTCCTTGGTAGCTTGAGATACAGGTGATCTCTGGCCGTTTTGGAGCCGGCATGTTGTTGATCAGGTTTTTCTGTTAATTTGATGGTGGGCCTCCTTTTTTCTTTTCTGCTCTATCAGAGATATTTGCTAGGAGTATGTAGATGGAAAAAATACTTGTCTTTCCCTGAAGGATGTCTCTCCTCTCATCTTAGATTTCACTTCCCTTTCTGGCAGCTACAGAGTGTTCTTGCAGGAAAAGCAAGGGAATATGTCTTGTGGCCCAAAAGGATCTTGCAGCGAGAAGTAGCAAAGTCTAACAGCAGAGTGCTACTTAACACAATGACACTCAGTACTTGAAAATATTCACCAGAAGACTGGTCCAGTATAAAACATACTAATCCCAACAGGTCACTGTGATCTGTCTGACTCAAGCATTACACTCACCTGCTTTGCAAATAACTCTCTTCCCTAGCACCATGAGAAAGTTAATGCAACTTATAAAAAAGAAAAGGCAATCAAAGGGCCCTGATTTATTATTAAATGCTTTGACTTTTGTGCCTTTGTAAAAATAAGTTATTTTCCCTTAAAGTGGGCCAAAATATCCTCTCTAATGCTGCCTTCAACTTTGTTTTATGTCCATCAGGATAGCAGCTTTCACCCTCACCATTGGGATGCTTTACTATGGAGCAGAAAGCAACCTGATTACCTTTTTTTTGGTATCAATAGCATTCTTGCTGTAAACTGAAGCAGTGAACTAACAGGGTTTCATTGACTAGTGTTGGATTTTCACAGCAGAACCCCGGGGGCATACCAGCTCTGTTCCTGGTGGAAGCTTTTTATGCCATTGATTTTAAGTGTAAGATGGTGGCACAGCATGCAGCATATTGGAACAGCATTGACAGAGTTAATTTGTACTCTGGTTGGTCTTGATCTCTTGCAAGCAAGGGGTAATATCATCGTGAGGCCATAGATGCATATGTGTGTGCTCAGTCAATGCTATTTGAGCCAGCAGTATCCCAGGAGACTTTTAAATAAACATATGGGTCTGAGGTTGCAATTACAAAGTTCTAGGCTGAAAAAACCTGTGCTACGTTACATTTCAGTAAGAAAGGTAAAACTTTCCTCTTGCCTATGCTTGTGCAAGTCTAGAATATTTTCTGTGTCTGGGAAAGATTTACCCTTGCATTACAGCTCAGGTTGAAAACTGATATGTCTACTTTAGGGAAGGAATGAAAGCGTTGGGCAAAACAGATTTTTTGGAGTACTGGATGGGGTGAACAGTGACTGCATCAGTGTCTGTAGATAGTTCCAGATGAATTTTTTATGATTTTCTTACAGGATACAATGTGACCTGGGGCTTGTCTGTGCCAGGTTTTATGTGTCATATGACCAGACTAGCTTTTTTTTTGGCTGTGTGGTATCTGGCCCTGCTCTAGCAGTGCCTTGAAGGTTTTTTGTGCATCTGTGTTTGCTTCAGGTGGCCTGAAATCTCTACTGTAATCTCCATCTCACCTTCTCTGATCTGCCCTGTGTCAGGGTGCAGCCAAGAAGCCCTGTGAGTTTCTTGCCAGTTAATGTGTGGTGCTTCATCTGCACAGAGCCTTCACCTGAGATGTGCCTTCTCCCCATGTTTTGAGCAGGTTGTCTCTACCTCCCCTGCAGAAATGGGGAGGCAGCAGACTAGACCACCTGCAGCACAGACCTTTCAGTGCATTTTGAGAAAAAGGCAAGCAAGCAGTGAAGCAGGGAAAAGAGCATAAGTGAAGAAAATATTCACCCTGAGACAAACGTGATATGATGGACAAGATTAACTTACGTAAAGGGACTGAGTATGGTAATAGAGCGGGTGTCAAGCAAGATGTTTTTAATGTGGTGCACAAACCCATTAATCAGACTAAAATGTTGTTTGTGTACAATTCTGCGTCCTACACAATACGCAAGGTCTATAAATCTGTCTGATCTATATGGAAAATTTGTGGGTCAGGATAAGCAGAGAATGGAGCATCAAATAGGAGAAAGCAACTGCTGGTAAAGTCAGTGATTAAGAGCTATTGAAACAAATACATGCAGGCTACTGGAAATGACAGCTTTGAAGTGCTTGCACAGTGGGCCTCTCCTTGAGGCACCCGGTTATTAAATATAATGTTTACTTATCAACGTTTTAGAGATGAGCAGCTTTGATAGTATGGATTGCAAGTTATTGTTTGTTTCTCAAGCTTGCTTCTTGTTGTTAGTTACGGAAGACCCTGAGTTAGAGGATAATTAAATGAAAGAACCATTTCAGGGAATTATCCGGATAATTAGTTCTGATAAATATGATTTTGCTTTAGAGCACTGAAATAATAGAAACCACTGAGTTGAGACAAGAAATCATATGGGATGCCCTTCATGTGAACATATTTATTATCTGTTTTAATTAGCAAACCAACTTTAATGTAAAGTATTTGTCTGGGGTTTCTTTTCATTAAATGACTTAATTTCTGAAAGCCCATTATGCTGTAACTTACATATACATCTTTCTATGGCTACATCACTGGCAGGGTTTTACAAAAGGACAGCAAAGTGAATTACAGGGAGATAATAACATTTTGAAAAATTTTTGTTCTGTTGAGTTCTTGATTTGAAAGTTCTTTTGTATATTTGACCTAATTCTAGTGGCTGGAACCCTTAGACTATGAAAGTCCACAAAAGCTCCTACAAACAACATCAATTCTGAGATTCAAACTCACCAAAGCAAGAAAAGTCTGACTAATGTTGAAATGCTTTGCTTAACTTTCTCTCTTATGTCTATCCCTGGATGCATGTGCAGAAGGTGAGAACTCAAGCTTTCCTCTGGCACCAAAATATTTCTGATAACAGGAATTTCTGAAAAATTTCCATGACCAAGAATAACCAAGGAAGCCGATCAATGTTGGCCTTTCTTATGGGAATTTAACAAGTGTTCCATTTCCTTCAGGCCTCAGTTTATAGTTTTTAGGGGTCAAACAGCACATAAATAAATTCGTGGAGTAAAATATCCATACCCACAGAATTCCATTTGCACTTGGAAGTCAGTCCTATGAAATTTGCCATTTCTGTCTGCATTTTGGGTTTATCAAACATACAGTCCTTGTTACTGTTGGAGAGGATTTTTGGAGGCATTGGAGAAATTATTTGATTTGGTAAGCAAGATTATATGGAAAATCAGAATCCCAGGGAAGTCCAAAGCTGAGGAATTTCTTAGTAATGCCCAGTTTGAACATAGATAGATATCATCCCTCTCAAGAGGATTAGGCATAGTTTTCAGCAGTGGGGTGTAAGGGGAAATTTAAATCACAGTGAACTATTAAACACTTTTCTAGACAAGTTGCCTGGTACTTAGCACCCATTCCCTGTACAAGCATAATATTATAGTAACAAAGCAATGATTCCTAATTGTTGTTTCACCTGTATTCATAAATCCCAAAAGATTTTGAGATCCCCATCCATCAAATACTGACAGTCCATGGTAGGACTGTCTTTGATTTTGAAAACTTCCTGTCTGAGTCAACAAGTCAAGGAAAGGACAGAAGATGAAGCAGAGCCTCAGCAATAAAATGATCCTGTGCACACCAGAGGCAAAGGCCTCTACCAGACCTGACCAAAGGCTCCGCATGCAGCCACCAGTAAGCGAATGCCTAAAGAAAATGTTCTATCAACTGGATAAATTCAGAGTGAATTAGCAGGTGAAAATCCTGGTGTGTCCTCACAGCTTCACAGCTTACAAACATAAACTGGACGTTGCATCATAGCAACCGATGAACTGATTTTCCATGAATTTCCATGAAATGACCTTGTAAATGCAGTGTCACCATAACCTCCACAATTCACTTGTTCTGAATTAAAAAAAAATGCATCTTATTTTTTTTTCTTAGATCTCCTGTTTGATTATTCCCGTGACTGCCTGCTAGTTGTACTATGTGAGTGGTCCCTTTCCTCCTCCTCCAAAACATTTGTGATTTCATAGGCATTCCTCAAAGATCCTCTTTCTTTGCAGTAAGAACGAGATAATTTTTTATTTGTTCTGACTTATTTCCAAGCCCATTTGGCTGTCTGTAAAATATTTATCTACATTTTTGTGTGGATATCCATGGGTAGAAGTGTCTGTGCCACCATCAGTATGTTGGCTTCTGGAAAAAAAAACCCTCTTAGAGTTGTAAGGCTATTCATTAATGTGCCATTCACCTCAGTCACTTTTATTGTTATCCTGATGGTTGAAAAATCTGAGCCAGGTGGAGAAAGGCAAAGAGCTTAGCAGCCTTACCAGGGCTTTTACACTTTGGCCTGTCATGGTGCTAAAGTAGTTCCAGTTTGTACACTGAAGGGGCACGAGTAATTGGTTGCATCTGAACCCCTCTCTTTATAGACATCCTCAGATCTCCAGATTCTTCCTTCAGTCCTGTAAATAAAAGGTTTCCCTTCCTTGTGTACTGACTCTTAACACACTGAAGAATGACTGTTTGATAGCTTAATTTGCTTTTTTTTTTTTTTTTTTTTTATGATAGCATTTAAAGGAAACAACATGCTGTTGACAAGTGCTGTAGCATTAAAGCTCCCTTAAATCCAGAGTCCTACCACTGGCCGGTTGAGATTTTTTTTTTTTTGCCATGTGAGTGGCAATAAAGAAACCATACTAAAAAAATATTAGGACTTTCATCTGCTGTGGATTTAAGTTTAATTATAAGCCACAAATTCAGACGAGGCTTTCTGATACTTTGGGATGTTGTAGCAGACCAGAAGGGGGTCTCAAATATACTTAAGCTAATTTCAACAGAGAGGTGTGCACTGTCTGCTGACTCCTTTCTGAATCCAAGCAAAACTTGGCTGAATGGCTTGTAGAGACCACCCCAGTCTGAAGGGCACCCCAGCAGCACATGGGGTGTGTTGTGCAAACCTTTACAATAAGGGTCTCCTTCCCTGGGCAGGCAGACATGGGTAAGCTCCCTTTCCACTTCAGTCTTACTTAGATTGTATTTTGAGAAATTAATTGATTCATTGACCTTGTATCACCCTTCTGTCCCACAGTAAATTTTACTTGTAATGCAATACTTGACTAGGATTCCTTTAATTTTTTAGCCCCTGTACAGATCTGCTGTGCAGACATGATTTTCATTGTGAATTTTGGGGTTGACTTGAGTTCTACCTTGAAGTGAAAATTAGTTTTGGAGCATTTATCACCATCATAATCAGGCCTATGTCAGTCATTGGAAATGAAGTTTATTTAGAGCAATGAGGACTTTTAAGAGCTATATAGTTTTGTGAAGTATATAATAAATAACACTTTTTTCTCAGAAAAATTATTTTACTGTTTTTCATATATTTACATGTGTACTTTCAGAAACAAATTATTTGTTAAGAAAAGAGATGGGGTTTGGAGTCTGAATGCTTGGGGTCTGGTACTTTATTAATGCACTGTTTTTCCTTTGATTAAATTATCTTCCTTTCCCCATGTCCCCATTTGTAATGTTTTACAGGACTTAATCTTATTTTCCTAGGAAAAGTACTGAGTTGCAAATGTGCATCAGGTATTCCTAAATTCTCACTAAAACATAATTTTTGTCAAAAGAAGCATCTGACAACTAATGAACTGTTAACTCTTAGAAAATTTATTTCTTCATTAGAAGTGTATCTCAAATATTTTACTGCAAATTTAATGGAATAGTTCATCACAATTTATCACAAATATTATTTACATAAAAAGAGTAATAATTGAAAGTGTTTATAACATTTAATAGATATTTATCCAGAAACTTTCATAATATTTTATTTAATTTTAAGCAAAGTCTTTCATGAAACATAGAATCATGGAACCATAGAATAAGATGGGTTGGAAAGGACCTCTGAGATCAAGTCCAACCCTTGATCCACTGCAGTTACTAGACTATGGCACTAAGTGCCACATCCAGTCTTTTCTTGAACACTTCCAGGGACGGAGAATCCACCACCTCCCCGGGCAGCCCATTCCAGTGCCTGATTACCCTCTCTGTAAAGAACTTCCTCCTGATATCTAAAGAACTTCCTCCTGATACCTAAAAGCAGTAGAAGTAAATGAAGTAGCTTGAGAAATATGAAGGGGTGGAAGCCACATCTTAAGAGAAAGAAAAAATTGTAGAACCATTTTCTAATGGGTTTGATTTCTAGATTTGATCAGTTCTAATTGTTGTAAAGTATGTTTGGGTATGCTGTGACTTCCTCTGGGAGTAATTCTGAATATAAATTCTGAATAAATGCAAGAGAGAACTTTGAAGATTTCTGTTCATGTAGTAACTATAGAATAGGAATGGCAGGGTCTTATTACACAGGAAGTCCTGACAGACCCTCAGGATGGTTATTTGTACCCCACAGTGTTCACAGTAGAAGAGATGCTTCTGTGATGAGCACAACTGATTTATACATGTATGTTCAGCCCCCTCTAGAGAGACCTCTCTATTTTTTATGAGACACAAGATTGAAAGGATTTCTCTGTCTCATTGAATTAAATCCCCCTGCAGTCCCAGACAGTCACCTTACACGTTACCTCCCCAAAACAATAAAACTTCACTGTAAAATAGCTGGATTTCCTGCTCCTTCATGCTTCTCTAGAATTCCCTTCCTCTGACTGTTAGAAATCATGCTCCCAGCCTAACCTTATTTATGTCCAGCTTCTGCCTTTTTGTTCTTGTGCCAATACTGGCCTTTAGCTTAAATAGCTCTTCTTCTTCCCTGGTGTTTACCTCTTTGATATGTTTATAGAGAACAATTATATGCCCTCTCAGCCTTCATTTTTTAAACAGTTTCTCTTCTCAGCTAAGCTTTCTATTTCCCTGATCATTCTAGAAACTGTTCTGTGCACCTGCTCCAGATTAAATAGCTTAAATTCATAATTTTTGGGAATGTGGATCACCAGAGTTGCCTATAGGGCTTCAAAGGACATTTCAACAGTTCCTGGTGCAAAGTGTCTTGTGCAATTACCTTTGCTCAATATCACTTGTGATAAGATAGCTCATTCATGTCTTCCTTCTCCTCAAACTGTTGTCCTCCCATCTTCTACCTGAATTTCCAATCCATCCCTTATTACTACTGCCATTGACTGCCGTATTTCACCACTTTTCTCCAACCTCCTTTTAATTATCATGTTTTATTGTACGGTAAGCTTTGTCTTATCAGCATATAACTTAACTGCCTTCATACTCTTTTTGCTGAGTCCACTAAAATAAATACTGTTGAATAAAACTGGCTATGAAATCAGTCTTTGAGAATACCCATATTTACCTCCTTTCAGTCCCTTGCTAAGTAGCTGCTACTATGGAGTCGTATTGTCTAGGTAATTTCGTTGCATATATATATACGACAGATGGTCTTCTAATATTAAAATATACTGTAGAAAGAAAGATGTTAGGTTAGTCCAACCTATTTCAGCTTAAACTATTTTGAGTTTTATTTACCCATTTTCACTTATTTCTGTAATTTTGATTATTACTTCTTTCAAAGTTGATGCACGTATGTCTCTGGAATTTATTAGCAGTATTTTTTACATGCAGGTGGTATATTCACTATTGCTATCACAATGTGTTTCCATTTGGTAGTTTTCCTAGAGTTTTCGCACAGATGTGATTTGGACATAAATACTTTGCTTTTTTGTTCCACCTCACTTTAGCTTCTGTTTTATAGTGACCCTGCTTTTGTGCCTTTATTCTACACCACCTGAATATTCTGTACTGTCTTCTTTATTGCGGGTATGCTAACATGCTTGTTTAGCTTATGGATCCTAGCAAGAATATGTTTATTGATCCCATCATCAGTGTCTCATGACCTTGTTCTTTTCTTTACTATTTATTTATAAAAAGTTTACTGTGCATTTATTTTTCCTTTGAACACTTTTCACTTGCGTTATGACAGTTCTTGATTTATCTTTTATATATCCCTCCAATAACTGTCATCATGTTATCTCTCCATCTTTTTTGTTCATTCACCCTTTCTGAGCACATCAGGCATTTCAAGTCTGACCAGTTGTTTTTTCTGCTTGGATTCTGGTTTACATCTTGCAAAGCAGACACAACACTGAAGCAAAGACATTGAGTGAGAAAGTAGTACTTCATATGTTTCAAAGTCTATCCTCCTGCCTATATATTGTGGTACTCTGCCTTTGTGTCATTTGTATTAGCCCCACATTGCTGAACTGCATTTGCTTTGTAATCCTCTGTAACCCTCACACCCTTTTTATGCCAAATCACTACTTAACCCGTTGTTCCCCATCTTGTATTTGTGCAAACTTATTATTCCTACCTAGGTGTTGTGCCTCATGCTTGTTCCCCCATTTGTATCGAATCTCATTTTTGCAAGCTGTTTATACAATTTGTCAATGCAATTTGAATTTCTGTCCTGTCCTGCATTGTTCTTACAGCTTTAGTTTTTGTCTGTAAACTTAATAAGCATATGCTGTATCCCATCATCCCCATCATAAATGATAACACTGAGTGGTCTTGGACTGTGGACAGAGTTGCAGGACTGCAGTAAGTACATTCTTTCATTTTTATAGCAGTGTATTGATTGCTGTTGTCTTTGGATAAAGTTAAGAAGTTATTTTAATTACTTCTTCATCTCTTTCTTGTAGGCATCCTCACTATAATTTTTAATGTGGATTTCCATCTATCATGGTCTATGAAGTTTTTCCATTCTCACACTTAGAATTCATATACTAGATTTTATTTCATCTATTTGACTTAGAGGGCTTTTTATGCCTTCTCATTTAGGTGTCTGAGATCTTTGGTTCAACTGACTTTAATAAGCAGGTCTTAAAGCTCACCTGCTCAAAATAAAAAGATTCTAATTATAAGAAGGGATTGTCCCACCTTTAATATAAATTGATTTGAATGATAAATTACTTTTCTACTATTAGTTGTTTGATGATGTCCTTATCATCTAACAGTCTATATATAATATTGTCTTTTGTTGGTTCGATGAGTGGTCAATAAAGAAGTTTTTCTGTTACCAGCCTGGAAAGTCGAGGTCCTTCTGTTGATGACAGAATTTTCTTTTTTGGCCTGCTTTGGGTATTTTCTTGGTTTTGTTTGCATAAGAGTCTGCTGCTACAACATGTATTTGTCTAATTGCTGGTTTGTAACACCTTCTCTGACACTCCCCAGTGGGAATGACAACGTCATTGGCTTGTCATTTGGGCTGGGTTTTGCTGTGCTTGTGTGCAAGGGAGTCCTGAGGATTCTCTGGCCTGGCTGCAAGATCTGAGCTGGGTGTACTGGGATGCTCCAGGGACTGGGGAATAAAGCAGGGATTGAGACCCTATTTTTGGTCCTGTGCTTGCTCTTGAAGCCCAAATAGATTTAAAAGCAATTACCATATTCTGGGATTTAGCAGTCACTTTAGACTTACCTGTAAGTGCTGGAGGTTGTTGCCCTGGCAGGGCTCAGGAAGAGATGAAAATCTCAAGCAAGATAGTAATCTATCAGGTCTTACTTGCTTTTCAAATTGGGCTATAATTTATATTAGAAATATTGCATTATTTCCAGTTTAGAACCTTTCTTGCTCCTCTCTCATCAACTGTCACCACTGAAAAAAAAAAGAAGGAGGGAGGATTAATATACCTGCAGTAATAATGATCAGCATTTTTGTTGACATAGCCAACTTTTTGTGCAGCTTTGCAGCTGTCGTGAGGAAGCAATAAAAATTGCCTATTGGAAATAATACCAAGTGTGAAATGGGACTTCGTTACAAGAGAGACACTTATCCATTGATTTAATTTGTCTTTTTATTTTTTTTTTAAAATCAGATATTAGGATACCCAGATATTTGAAATCTGCTTTTACTGAGGAATTGATGTCTAACACTTTGATTTTTGCTTGGACTGTTATTGAATGAAAACTTGCTGGGTTATATTTACATGAATTGGATAACTTTTGAGAATGAAAGTTCAGCTTTTGTCTTTGTGTATAAGATCTAATTCTTTGCTTTATTTTTTCGGCTCTTTGAACACTCAAGATTTACATGTTCCCTGCTATGTATCTGAAAACTAACCAGAGATTGTGATGGATTTTCATGTAGGCTTTGTGCTGTTCGCAAGATTTTCTTGGAAGCAATCAGAGATATCTCATTTCTTCATTACATTTTGATATACATTCTTTCAGTTAATCCAAATATATTCCTCTGCTTTTGGAGATATGAGGCCATTATCATTCCATTAAGAAATTTCTAAATGTAAAATACTCCAAGATTTTGAGAACAAAGTGTGCTCAGCTGTGACCTTTGGATTGGTGAGCCATAGTGGAGCCAGACCATTGAAATGTTGTACAAAAAAATTATATGTATTTTAAGCTTATTTTCTTTTATGTGCCACTAACAAATTTGATAACATTATTTGTATTAAAATGTCACTTCTTTAATAGGTCAGATTACAGACTATTATGAAACATCTAAGTTTAGGAGGAGCGGAAAGCTGATGTAAAGCAAAACCTAGCTGAAATAAACCTAGATCCAGGCTATTTTCTGGGATGCTATTTGGTGCTTGTGAATTCTGACTCTTCTCCTGGCTGTAATGTGATGCTTCTCTGCAGTGTGACAGCTTCAGCTTTCTGCCTGAATGATCTCATCTAATCACACACACACACACACACACATACACACATAAAGAGCTAAAAATGAAAAAATGAGAACTCTCATATTGCTTATCTGCCCATCTTCTTGGTGAGGAGAAACTCGTAATGTCTGTGCAGAACTTCAGACATAAAAATGCTATATAAATGCTTAGCATCATTTCGAGAAACAGAGAGAAGGCTGAGAATGGGATATGATTGCTATCTATAAATGCATTATGGAGGTAAATTCTACAAAGGAAAAGAGATGTTTAAGGTAGGGGACAATGCTGGTGCAAGAAAAAAACAGATGTAAGAAGACTATGAATAAATATAGGCTGGAAATAGGAAAGTTTCTATTAGAGCAATGCAGTAACCTTTAAGACAGGATCACAAGTCAAAATCTTTCCTGCTTTTAAGATGGAATTTCAAATGTTGGAATCATATGCTGTGGTTGCTTGTGCAGAGAGAAACTGAAAGTCTGGGAAATCTTTCCCATTGTTCACTGGGATGGTTGGAGAAATCTTTGGCTACAATCAGAAATCCTTCAGAAGGTCTCACCCCGCCCAGTGAGGTCACAACCTAAACTATTTCTTCCTCTGAAAGGAAGCAAAGAAATAGTGTGAACTGGCTTTGTTTCCCCAAACCAAAACTCTCCATCCTTGCTTTAACTGACTCATACCTTATGGCCAAGGACAGTATCTCTTTGCATCATCTTATCCATTAATATCCTGCAAAAGCAAGGCATAACTTCCTAGAGATGGAATATAGAAGCTTTAATAAGGTTTAATTTACACACTAGTGCAATTTTTTTGCTAGAGCATTCATTCTGTCAATACTAAAACTCCTTGCTTCTGCAGTCAGGGAAACAGGGAAGGGAGGCTATGCAAAGGGTGGACAAATGTAGATGCAGTTTGGATAAATATTCAGGTGGAAGCAGCCTCTCTGTCTCCAAATGCAGAGACAGGATGTTACTTGTTCTGTGAACCAGCTCCAATGACTTGGATTTTTGCATGGGAAGTCAGGCTTCTCAAAACATACAGAGGAAGGATAATACAGTGAACAAAAGGAGCCTCATAGCAGTCAGCAGGACATTCCAGTTGGCCGACTTGAGTTATGCAGTATAAGTAGCAGAGTGGAGGGGTTTTTCTTTCATAAAGGGAAAGAAAAGCATCTCCAGAGGCAGTTCACAGGAGGAACATAACTTCAAATTTCACTGCTGTAAAAAGAGCACTGTGGGACTACCTATCCAGTCTGAGAATATAGTAGGGCAGAGACAAAAAGCCTAAGAATTTGCCATTTGGAAATCTACCACTTTGATGAAATCCAACTGAAAATAGTGTCAGTGTGTGGAATTCTTTGTTGTCTAGCCTTAGGAAGTGTCTTGAGCTTTAGATTTGGGAGTCATCTGCCACAAATTTTACAGGAGTCCTCCATTCTGGACAGTTGGGTTAGGGTTATGTGCTGCATAATATTTGTGCAGAAAGGAACCAGAATTGCTATTTGTAGAAACATAAGCTTACTGATGATTGCACTCACTCCATGCTATTAATTAGAGGCTAAACAATGATATTGCTGTTACCATTGGCAACTAAGTTTGCAACCTTGATGTTTTTGGATACTAGCATTAGGAAACAGAAGTCAGTTCCCCATTTGCCATGGTATAGAAAAAGAAGGAAGATCAAAAAAAAAAAAAAGTATTTTTAAAAGAGCCATGCATTCAAGTTGGCCTCTAAATTTATATTTATTTACAAGAAGGCTCTGGTGGATAATTTGCTTCCTGTGCTGTCTCCTTGCACTAGAGAAAGATCAAAATTATACTGTACTGATCTGTAGTGGCTGTAGACTAGTGTTCAGAGCTTGGTTTTGAGGACAAAGCAATTCCTTGATTCCAGTTTCGGGGTGATGAATTTAAACTGTTCTTGTGAGACTTTTGCCATTAACTCAAAGGAAATATTTCTGACTGCAATGTTCATTTTTTGACCATTAAAATGGCAGGGTATGTTTGTTTCCTGGGTGATAAACCCAGTGTGGTGCAAAGCAGCTGCAATGCTCTGTGGATTGGGGATAGTTCTTCTTGGTGGGAATGGGGCTACCTGGTGGAAACCTGGTCCCTCACACATTATTTAAAAGACAGATAGCAGATGTCTGCTGTCTCCAGCTTGCTTTTGTATGGTTCAGCATTTCCCTATAGAGAGCATCTGATAAAGATATTTTGAAGTAAAATTCATGAGTTAGAGAAGGATAGATTTTTTTTTTTTTTGGTAATATGTGAGGAACTTCATGTGTGAGGTTAGAAAATCACTGAATTTTGTCATCCTATATGAGTTTGATCTTTGTCAAACCAAACCATCTCTCAGAAAATCATTTAATTCTGCAAAAAGAAATGGTATTGTATTAGTTCTTATATTCCACCCTGCTCCTGAAAGCTTTACCATTTTCATTTATGTCCCTTCTATTTCACACGCTTTTTGTCAAATTTCAACTCACAGCTGATTTACTACTGCCTGCACCAATAACAGTGATGATTTCTATGGAACAATACTTTCAAAACCTGTCAAACCTCCCTGAAGTACATTTGTTGAAATACTTTTCTATCTTTATATAACTGTTTGGGCCATTAAAGAATTGAGAGAGGATTAAAAAAAGAGACATGAAAAAAACAATCTTCCTGCATCTACAATTGCAATGGTGCTTTGACTGGGAAGCACTTGAGCACTCTCTCAATTGGGCAATCTCCTCTCCGTGTATCATAAACAGTCTTTAGCTAATATATTGCTCCTACTGGTTTAACGTACCTGAATAATGCAGACCATCAATGGGCTGAGAAAGACCCCAATAAATTGGACAAAAGTAATGAAATGTGTCTATATTAGGATACAGAAACCCAGAGAGGCTAGCACTCATCTCCCCATTTGTTTTCGTACAGTATCAAGTACAAATTAAACTGTGGTATATTTCTAGATGTGGAATCCTCTGGATAATAAAGATTATTAGCTTTGGAGGATATGTCTACATAAAAAATGTCAACGTGGGAAGCACACTTTGCTGGTGTTGATTAAACTGGAGTACACGTACCCGTAGTTCCTGGCAGGATTGCAGCATTCCCACTGGAGTCCATGCTGCCACAGCTTCACTCTTCCTGTGAATTACACTAGCTAGATTAAATCTACCATGGGACACGTTCCTAGCCTGTGCCTCAAGCCTGCTTTTGTCAGCTGCACAGAGATGTTGTGAATGTAAAATAGGAGGAAACCTCTTGCCAGAAGCAAATGTCTGTCCAGCCCCACTGCTGCACTCACAGGCTCTCCCCTTCCTAGTGGGTTTAAGGGTTTCTGTGCCAAGGTGGGTGACAGCAACAGGTCACAGACATCTGCAGACCTGCAAGGGCTGGCACTACTCTCTGCTCACACAAGGGGTGACCACTGCAAAGAGAAAGCCAGCATTATCAGGTTAAATGTGTTGGCTAAAAAAACCCACAAAAATCCAGAGAATAAGCTTCTGCTCTGCAGAAATTTGTCCTCTAACTGCTCTTTTTTAGGTGGCAAAGTTAGATAACTACTTCTGTTAAAGGTAACATGCAGGACTGGAAAGGAGACTTCAGAGTTAATTGAGTGACATCCCTGGCTAGTGCAAGCACTGTATTACATCTCCTTCACTGTAAGACTGAATGTTAAAAACAGTATTCTTGTCCCTCTTATTCCCACCAAAAAACCAATCAAATTCTTGAGTCCATATTTTTCAAGCTGAAGAAATCCAATTTAAAGCTTGTACTCATTTATTCCTGGCTGAACTCTGATTTTAGCCCAAATAATTTAGTGTATAGCAATCACGTTCCTTTCAGTTTCTCTATCTCAAGTTTCTTCTCGATTTTTCACCAAAAATAAGTTCTTCATTCCTTTGATTATCCCTATAATTCTTCCATGTACCTCTTTCATTTAAAGTTTTATTTCTCCTAATAGCAAGTATGCTTCCCCACCTCTATAGAAACAGCCCTTGTTTACACGTGCTTAGATAGCATTTGGTTTTTCCACAGCTTCCTCGTATCAGTGGCCTACAGCTCTCCTACAAGTCAGCAAGCAGAAACAAATCCTTCTTCTCCTTAGCTATTTCCAAGGGTGGAACATTCAATCTATAGGAGGATTTCTTGCTGTTAGTCGCAAAGATTATTATCCCTCAGTTTGCACTTTAAGATTTCTTTCCATTTTATTAACTTAGTCTTCAATATTATCCATTTTTCTTGTGTATTGTAGTCCAGCTTTTCCCTGCAGTGAAAACACTTGCTGTTTCTGATTTATTTTATTTTTTCATAAATTTCATAAATTTCATAAATTTTACCTAATATTTCTTCCCTGATTACTATTGACTTTTATAAAGTTTTATAAAGTGAGGTCAAAGCTGATTCTTGAGGAACCTCATTTCCTGAGGTGCCTTTCAGACATCTCTGTGTCTGACTTGAGAGTCAGCTTCTTATGCTCACAATTTCTCTGCTAATCCCCATCTCTTCCTGTTTTACTAATAATTCCCCATGTGTTATCATAGGCTTCGCTAAAGTTAAGACAGATGGGATCAATCACGTCCTTTGTCTCGAATGTAGGTTATCTTGTTAAAGAAATATATGAGGTTAATCTGTTATAATCTACTTTTGTTAAGCTTATGCTATATTTTATGCCATTTTCATCTGACCTCCATGTCTTTAATTATCTTTTCCCTTAAATGCTGTTCTGAAGCTTTGCATATGACTGAAGTCAGAATTCAAGGACTATGATTATCCACATTCCTTCTCTCCTGCTGGCTGACCCCTTCCTAAATACAGACACTATATTTTCAGTTATCTGTCTTGTAGTACTTGGTAGATTTATTACCAAGTATTACCAAGTATATTATTTATTACCAAGTATCACCAAGTATATTATTACCAAGTATTGTTAGATGCACAAGTTGCAGATTGCAGTAGTGCATTTCTGGCTCAAGCCCATCATATATTTGCCTTAGCAGGTGCTGACATTTACTGGGAATTCTTGCCCAAACAAAAACCATACACGTAATTAAGACTTGCATACGCAGAAGTGTAGTGAAAAGAGGACCACGAGTAGGACAATTTTCATAGCAGCTTGTCTGAGAAAGATGGGGGGAAAAAGTGGGACTGGTCCCTGGAAAGTTATTTAAGCTGATATATCTCATCTAGGGAAGGTCTCACTTTCTTGTTAACTCTCATAATCGTGGGAATTACCGGACTGCCCAGCCAAGGGAGAAGCTAAACCAAGGTAAGCTTCCATCTGTGACACCGTGGAGTATGCTTTTCAACAAGGATGTTGCTGGGCTGCTGGGTCTGTTAATTAAAAGCACAGAATATTTAAACCAGAACCTGAAGAAGACCGCATAGGTATGAGACTGATGCAACCCCCAGGGCATCTCCAAAAAGAAGAGGGAAGGCTGGCCAGACCTCAGCTGACTGACAGGTGAATGAACAGTGACAACTCCAAAACTGCAGATGATACTAAGAATTTTTCTTTCATTAGTCAAATCCAACCTGCTGATGATATTAAGAATATTTTTTGGTTAGTCAAATACTATGCTGATGGTGAGGAACTCTAGAAGGTGTTGTCCACAAAACTCAGTGGATGAAAAAAGTGTAGATAAATGTAGGGTGATGCAATTAGAGAGAAATAATCTAAATTGCGGTTATGCAATGCTGAACATTTAAATTGTAGTTACAACTCAGGAGAGAGATCTCAGAATTGTCCTTGACAGTCCTCTAAAATCACTGCTTGGATGTTGTGGCAGCCAAAAAGTCAGCACAATGTCGAGTATCACTAGCAATGTACTGAGAGCAAACCAGAAAGCACTATTTTGCTCTAATCTAAAACCTTAATGCATCTTTAAAGTACTTTGTGTGATTTAGGACTCCACAATTTTAGAAGGACACAGTGAGTATAAAAAGATACTGGAAAGGGCAACCAACTAAGAGGGTGAAGAAATTGCCTTATAAAGAGAAATTAGTAAGTATGGCATTTCTCAGGATGGAGTGAGGGCTAAGGGGAATATGATGGTTGTTTATGACTTCAAGAATTGATGGATAACGTAAGATGGGGGGAGAATCATACCTAGGGGTTCTAATCTGAGGTCCAGGTATCCTGAGTTGCTAACCTAGACCAGACCTTGTCTAGTGAAAGACTAGAACAAGGAGTATGTATTAAAACTGGCAGAAATTGGTTTAAACTACATACAGAGAACTACTTTTTACATCACAGAGAACTTACATCTGAATCTCTTGCAGCAAGAGCCTGTGGAAGCAGATTGCATCAATGGGGTCAGAAGGGAAATGCAAGAATTCATGGACATTTAGTTCGGTCAATAAACTGATGTTAATGGAAATAGTCAGGGAGGTACCCAGCAACATCCTCTGTCCAGGAGTTGTGGAACCTGCAGGAGTATGAGGAAAATAGTTGAATAACTGCTTTTCTTGCTGCTAATGGGGATTACTGGGCTAGAAGGTCTGAAACAACAGGGCTTCCCTATGCTTGTTTTTTTCAGGTTCCCCTGACAGCATGGGGTTTGTTGCTGTAAGTGGACAGGAATGGGAAAAGGCTGTCTCTCAGAGAGGTCCACAGCCATTTTCCTGAGGACTCATTCCTATTGCAGTGGGAACTCCTATGTGTTACCCGATCCCTTACCAATACGTCTGTCTTGATGTATTCTCAGCTAAGACTGTATTTAATTCTGGCTGGGGATCATAGATGCTCCTTACCCAGCTTTTCAGCCTGCATGGGCTATCCCTCTCAGTAAGAAGAAAAATAAACATAAAAAATACATACACACATTTATGCACACATTAGAAATTATAGAAGTGTGCTTCTATCTATTTTTGAGTAACTTTGGCCAAGGGTATATAGAAAGGCCGTTATTTATTTTATTGAAATCCTCATTAGCTTCCTAGAAGCCCTCCCTCTTAGTCCCTCACCTTATAAAGTCCATTAGCTTTGCGTGTTTTGGGTAATGTAGAATGTTTGTGGGGACAGAGAAGCTGCAGGTTGTTTTCAATTTCCCCTTAGTTTGTTTTTACCTCGGGGGAATCTGCCATTATGTTGCCAAGTAAGAAAAGATACAGCTATATATACCATGCAAGCCCCTTTTAAGATAAAAAGGTATTTTGTTTCTGACTTGTCTTACCTCAAAATTGGCCTTTTCTAGTTTATCCTTTAAAAATATCTGTTCATATGAATGCAGAGGACTGATGCAGTGTCTGTTACAAGATAACTTACAATAGGGTCCTCCAGAGATTGCAACTTTGCGCACAGAAGAATTGTTTCTGAACAAGGTGGAGGGAAACAGAGACTGGACATGCTGATACAATTAGATGGTAAGATTATAGCACTGGGGACCACATTTGTACTCCTGTGTTTATCCAGAAAAGTTCATGAGTATTTGGTCTTGGAAGGAGACGGAGCCTTTAAGGAAAAATAAAATTGGACTGAACTAAATAAGGAGGGAGAAGGATACCTGTGAATAATTGTAGAAACAGAACAGAAATTCTAATAGACCTAGGCAAATAAAGTTTGGATCCAATTTGAATAACAAAAAACATTAAATACCAGCTAAGACATTCACAGTTGTAAGAAGCAGAGGAATGCAAATGTACTAAACTGAGCAAGACGGTAAGGGACATTATACCACTCCCACATGGTTTAAGTCAACATCTGCTTTTCGAGAACCAAGGGTGCTTTCAGTGGAACATCCTGCTGAGATGTGTGCTCCTGCCTAGGTGGGAGCTTGCAGCAGTCACTGAGCCCCCTCCAGGCTTCATTGGTGGCCTGACATGCTGAGGGAGAGGAGGTAAGAGACAAAACACACTTCTTTGGAAGACAATAGCTGTGAATATTTGTCTTTTTTAAGTCAGTTATAGCATGAGCCTCAGAGTGTGGAAAACTTACAAAGAGAATTGAATAGGAGAGATTTCAGCTCAGCTGATGACTAAATCCTGTCCTTGCTATCAAAAAAACCTGTAACAAAGTGGCCCCTGCTCCATCTTGATACTGGTGACCTAAAACTGACTGCCTTACATGCAGTATCTCTCTTTAAATTAGGTACTTAGGAAGGCTCTTTCTTCACCCCTTTGTAGTTACAAAATGTCCCTGGCATTTTTAATACAAAGCAAGCAGAACACCTTGTAATTTAAGATCAAAACTTTTATATAAATTAGATGAGTATTTTACAATAACAACTGCAAACTACCCAGCTTCACTTTACGCTGTAAACTGCAGTATTTGGCACCATTACTTCAGTGTTGTGTTAAAACAGTGAAAGGCTTAGAAGATCAGAACATGGTGATTGATACAGAATTCAGTTTATCTGCCTTAGAAGATGTGATGAAATAAAGATTTGTATGTGTACAACTTATGATTTATCTTTGAAACTGGAGGCATATCAGCCTGCAACACCCCTATATATCTCAGGGTTAGGTGACAGACTGGACTGAATGCAGCATTCTTAATTTCACTGCTGTTCCAATTGGCTTCTATGTCTGTGTTGAATTAGACTGCAAAAATTGGTGTGTGTGTTTAAGTCTGCCAGTAAGATATACTTACTCTATTTTCTACTGCGAAACAAGCTTCCCAGTTTTTCCTTCCTACCCCCTTGAGAAATTAGTTAGTAGGTCCCTAAGAATATTGCTGTATAATAGACAGTCGTAGTAGGGGTCTGTGTTCCTGTGGTTCCCAGTCAGTATGTCTTTGAGACGGACACTGGAAGATGACTAAAAAAATACAGGAGTGATGTTTTTCTAGGGATTTTTTCTCCTTTTCCCTTAAAGCAGGGGCAGGATGATTCTGTGGTGGTAGTGAGGCAGACGGGAATATGAATACACAGTTGTATGTACCCCAAAAAGAGAAGCAAGCTGGAAAGAAATGTTTATTGGTCTCCCCATCTATAGCCTTGTATGAAGCACAGGTGGTGTGGTGAACTTTTTACAGCCCTTTTGCAATCCCTTCAAATTCTCTCTGCACTCCACCTTTGATGTGCCTTTGGAGAAATAAATTCTAGTTCATAATATTCATACAACCACATATCTGGAAAAGAGATAATTTTCAGGTTAGCACTGGGTCAGAGGAAGGGAAGGGGGATGCACACAGTGGATAACAGTTTCCTGCTGAAGGTGTAGGGCTCACTTCTGTGTTATTCTCTCCGTTAGGGACAACTCAGTCAGATCTGTGATGCAAAGTATTTCTTGAACCCCCAGCTCTTGAAGGTGGCTTTGCAGGAATTTATGACTTTCCATCTGCAATTTAATCCACAGAATCAGTTTATCAAATTTCCCTCTATATTCAAAGTATGGAAAAAGGAACACTCTGCCTCTGAGGGCAGCGCAGTGCAACACAAGAGGATCTGTGGAGTCAGACAGCTGCTCCTGAGTGCCTAAGGTCCATACTACATGCTTATTGTCAGCTTTAGCATCAGACTAGCTCTAGGGTGCCTGTTGACCCAATGTGCAGACAGATCACGCCAGCTGCACCTCAAGGGTGCATCTTTTGGTTGCCCTCATCTGAAGGAAATCCAGTTTGCAGTCCGGAGACATCTGCAATATGAACTCAAAAGCAGGAATAAAAAAATATTATGTAAGTAACTTCAAAGCTGCTTTCCTGAGCTAAACTAAAAACTATCACCTGGTCCACTTTGAGCAGAAAGCCCAGTACCCACTCTGCTTTTCTCTGGAGGGTATGCATAGTCCTTGAATTGTGCAGGATAGCCAGAAAATTTCAGGAGAAGAAGTGGAGAGTGGAGTAGGGGCAAAGAACTGATAATTAAATTATTTTCATAAATAAAACATAAGAATAAGCTACTATATTTGAATCTAGACTATTATTTTTCTACCTGTTAGGAGTCTGGAATGAATTCTGCCAAAATATTTGGATTTCTGACTGACTTGTTACTCCCCCTCAGCCATCTTTAAAATGGGTCAAAATGTAAATGCAGTACCTTGTACATGTAACAAAGTCTTCCTTCAGCTGATTCACTGACAGGAAGAGTCTATTGCCTAGTTACAGCTCAAAGAAGATTATTCTGAACTTTCAAGGTGGAAATATATGCTTTTTGGTCTGAAGATGCTGAGTTTGACTCTCTCTGTAAGAATGGAAGTTCCAAAGTCAAATTTTCTGCTGTGTAACCTGGTGCCACTGTGCCAGCTGACATCAGCTGAGGGTAAGTGTTACAGGCTACTGTCCTGCTTTGGCAGAAGTAGGGGTGTGAGGCTGACATCTGAGGCAATTTTGAGGAGTAGCTGTTCTCATGGTTCATGTAGCTGTGCTGCTGTTTTGTCTTACATGTTTCTGAGGAAGAAATCTGCAGCGATTATGAAATTTGATCAGTCAGATCGGAAAGTCCTCAGGTACTTATTGCACTTGTCTTCTGGCATCTTTGAAGAAACTATTCTGGCCACAAGGATATGGCTAGGGAGTAGAGGAAACAAAGGGAACTGGCTTTGGAGAGCTCAGTATCTTCAGTCATATGCCTCAGCACAGTTTGCTACCCAAACCAAGCTGTTGAAGAATTTTAGGGCTCTAGAAAAATGCTTGCAATTGAAATGTTTTTTAAAGTTGAAGTTTTTAAAGTTTGAAGACGTGTCTTTGACGAGTACCAGCTAATGCAGCACCCCTGAATTAAACAGAAATATCTCTGAGTATCACCAAGGATGTAATTCTTTATATCATCTGAAAAAAATGACTCAAATGGAGCTGCAAATTTATGACTTCATGTTAAATCATTCTTAAGGCATTTATACATTGTTTTGCTCAGTAGTGTTTTACCCAATATTCCAAAGATCCAAATAGACTTAAGCATCCTCTAGAAACTGTGACTTCTGATTTTTAGCTATAGATAACCAAGATGTCTTCTTCTCTATCCCAAAAAATGACAGCTTTTCTGGTTTGGGTCACTTGGCACACTAGGCAGAAACTCTATGCCATGCAGCCCCTCTAGCACATTTTGGTGACTTACCCCTCTCTACAAACTCTTTTTCAGCAGGTTTAAGATTGATGAGATTGCATATTTGATTTAATAAGGACTCTACTGTGCATCTGAGAAACTTGGGGCAAGTATCAATCCTACCTTGCCTTCAAAAAAGCACTGCACTAGTAGCTCAATGACTACCTCAGAACACACAGACTAAATTAACAGAACTTGGTTTTCATTTTGGGTAGTCTTTGCCCATAGCTGTCACAAATTTCATGGACAGTAGTCTCAAAGAAAAGCAGTCTTCCTGAACTAACATGCACCTGTACCTTGACACTGTTTTAGCACATATCCCTCTCTCTGTCAGTCTCTCAAAGTATGTTCACATTTCGATGTTTCCCAACATGTTGATGACAATCTTTCTCTGTGCACATGGGCCAACAACAGCTTTTGAGAAAGTATTATTGAAGGGTATGTTAAAAATTGCTCAGTGGCCAGAAAGCAGCCACCTTACTTAAGTCTAAGTGAAAGATAAACAGCCAGTTAGAGGCTTCTGAAGATGATAAATAGTCTGTTCAGATAATTTTAAAAGATACACTAAGCAATGGCTTCTTCTCATAAATGCTAACTGTGCTAAACCCCAAAGTGTCATCTGAATAAAATATTGTATATTGGCCATCCTATTAGGTTAGCTATTGCCTTTAAGGAAGCCACATACCTAATGGATCTAATTGCTCAAGGAGCATTAGAAAATTCAATTTTTTTTGTAAAATACGTTAGATCATGTTCAAGCAAAAATAGTTTAGTGATTAATATTCTGTCTTTCTAATTCTAGAGATGAAATCTGAAGAAAGCATTGAAATGGTCTGCCGAAATTGTAAATAGCATGCATGTGGGGAAAAGATAGCAAGTTTGTGCTAAATGGTACTTACAAAATATTACAAAAATAATGTTCTGACCTTAATTGTATTCCATTAGAGTAGATAGGTGCCTGGCAGCAAAGCTGAACAAATGTATACATACTAGAAAAAAGAGCATCTTGATGTAAAAGGCTCTTGTTTAGCTCAATCTGTGAATGCACAGATTTTGCTGGTGCACACAATGGGATATGCTGAACTTGAAACAAATTAAACTAGTTTACAAGGAATGCATTTACAGGAGCTGGGAACAAGACTCTTGCATTTCTGGAAGGTCCTGATGCTCTCTTCAGCAAGAACAGCTGAACACATGTTCATAAGGGAACATTATAAGAAAACCACTAAATTAAAACAATGATGCTTTGATATTTTGATGCTCACTGGAAAACATTAACATGCTCTCAATATTGAGTAGGGAAAGTGTAGTCTTTGGCTCATTTTTGAAGTATTTTAAGTATTACTTTCCCCTTCCCCCAAACAATCTGATGGTGTTAAACGTACCTAAAAAAGCCAGGTACGTGACGTTTCATTTTGGGATCTGAAAAATGGAAGCAGTCCTAAAATATTTGACATGATATAAAGTGTCACCTACTGTGGCACGGTGCTGGATATTTTGAGACAAATAATTTGAAAAACATCCAAGGATAAAACTGCAACCCTTGTGTGTGCAGGCAAAGGGGCAGCTCAGCACTGGAATACATTCCTGTACAGGCGCTTTGTGAGATGCCAAGCTCATGGTTTATACTGCAGGAGTAACAGACTGCTCTTTGTAATAGGTTACAGGTATCAGTTGCCAGTCAATGTTCAGTCAGCCTGTTGGCAGCTTTGATGCTGACAGAGAATGAGGCTATGATGAAATGCTTCTTATGAAGTGTGAGCACTTCACTCTGCAGCCCCAAACAAAGATCACCTGTGCTCAGATATGAAACAAGATAAGTTGTTAAATAACATAGAATGGTTTGGATTTGCAAGGGACTTCAAGCTCATCTAATTCCAACATCTCTGCCATGAGCAGCGACACCTTCCACTAGACCAGTTTACTCAAAGGCCCATCCAACCTGGTGTTGAACACTTCCAGGCACGGGGCAGGTAAAGATTCTCTGGGCAACCTGAGCCTCACCAGCCTCACAGTTAAGAATTTCTTCTTAATATCTAATATAAAGCTACCTTCTTTCAATTTAAAACCATTTTCTCATGGCCTGTCACTACATGCCTTTGTAAAACATCATCTCCAGCTCTTGTAGGTGCTCTTCAGGTACTGAGAGGCTGCCATAAGGTCTGTATAAATATGTCCCCATCACATGAGCACGTGAAGTGTGAAGCACTCATGACAGCTGGGGATGACACTTGGAGGTTACATTTCCTGCAAAGCAGGGTTTGCTGTGGGGACCAGCACTGGGGGTCCCAGCTTTGCAGTGCAGCTGGAGGAGCAGTGGTGGGATGGCAATGTACTCCCCTGGGGGCGGTGCTGGGCCCTTCAGCTGTTGCTTTACTTTAAGCAAATGAGTAATGCTGTTCATTTCAGCTTAAAGCCAAGTATGTGCTTAGTATTGTGTTTAAGTAGGGGCTTAAAATCACAGCTGTCTGCCTGCTGCTTTTCTGTGTACACCGTGCATCTTAGCTGTTTAACTTGTGGAGCCTGTGGCACACCAGCCTGAACAGCTTGGTGATACTTTTGGGGCTATTGGAGGGATGTGCCTGGGCTTGGATGCACACTCCCCTGGAGCACACAAATACATATTTGTGTGGTGAAACTTATCACTGTTTTCCAGGCAGCAGTTCTTCAATACTAAGACTCTGAATTCTTGTAAATCGTTTCAGATTTGGATGTGAGGGAGCAAAATGCTTGAAAACATTGGTTAAATTTCCTTTGAGAGGGGCATTTGTGTCTGCACTGAGTAGAGGGATGGTGTCCTCAATAAAATGTGCCGCATTTCCTCTCATGATTATACAGCATATTTCCTCCTCAGGGGCTTTTCTGCTTATGCTTAAAAAATCATTTTACCTACCACTACCATGAGTTACCTTAGGATCAAAAGGAAGAGCATAACTGAAGCACAGCTTGCTGCTGAACATTAGCCTCTTTTCATGTAATTACAATTTTATTGTCACTGGATGGTAGAAGACAGAGAGGATCAATTCAGTTATGTCCCTTTTTCTGGGATGGACTGGAAGAAGAAGGAAAAAAAAAATACCAGAGCCCAGTTTTCTGGCAGCAGAAAGCCAGCAGAGTTTAGGTTGAATAGACCTGCAGATGCCATTGACATACAATTTTTGTACCCAACTCAGAAACTTACGTATCTTACAGTATTTCAAAGTTATCAGCTGTGGTTTGGTAATATCTGGAAATATTTCTCTTCTTTTCTTCACGAGCTGTCCACAGCTGCTCATTGCCACCTTCACAGCTGTAAGTGGTCTTTTTTGTATTTCTGGCCAGGAGCTGCAGGCAAACAGGAAAGTGTGGGGCCAAACATTCCACAGAGCACTGCTGTAATTGTGCCAAGTGCAGAGCCCTGTGCCCCAGTAACGTGGGAGTACAGACAGATGGCATGGTCTGGGAGATAACGGCCTTGATACTTCTGCCTAAAAATTATGGCAAGAGGAACAACTCCAGAAAGAAAAAGAAGAGAGTGAGGTCAAGTGAGGAATATTTTAGGCACAATTCCAAAGGGCTGTGCTTTGTTTGTTTTTTTGGTTTTTTTTTACCCTTAAATATTTATATCTCTCCACACAGGGTTTATTTAATAGGAATGGCTGGGGAATTGCTCTGCTTGCAAATAGAAAGACTTCTGGATTGAATCAATGTTTGTTTTCTAGTATCTATCATGTGACCAGTCCCTCACCAAGAAGACCAAATGGCACATTCAAATGAAAGAGGTAAAAAATGTTTCAAAGACTGGAATGTGTGTGAAAATGCCTGTAAATAAGACACACAGTCACAGTGTTTAGATTGGTTCACAAATGATTTACAAAGAGGGAGGAAAAAAAGAGGAATGAATATCGTCACATAATTTATTTATAAAATAAATAAATAAATGAAATAAATAATTTGACGGGCTCTGTTTTTCAACATAAGAGCTCAATGGAAATGAAAGAGCACTCTGTAGTTCTCATTACTAAATTATAATTTTTTTGTAGCCTGACTGTGAAAGGAAAAAGTGAATGCTTAGATGTTGTTTGACCAGCAGCTGATGAATGCACTCTTTAGAATGCAAATATGTTTTTTCCTATAGCAAGAAATATGTAAAATGTGAATAGAGTTCATTTGAAAACTGATTAAGCTCCTACTTGGTCTCATAGGATGTAGAAAGACACAATTAGACTAATAAAGAAATTCGATTTTTTTGTCCCCCCCATGGCTCACATAAGGCCTATTTCATAATGATACCTTTTGAAACTAGAAAGACAAGAGAGAAATCATATTTGCTCATTAAGTAGTTGATGATAATCTGAAAGACCAGACAGGCAGCAATGAACAGTCCCCCAGGTCTATAAGAAACACACAGTCAGTCAAGTTTTTCAGCTCCTCAAGAAAGTAAGCATTTTAAAAACAATTTCCTTTACAAAAAAAGCCCTTTTTATCACAAATAGAACATGGAATAAAGGTCAACTACAGACTAAATCTCCTGGAAAGATTTAGATAGTTTATAACTCTCTAGCATGCTTTGTCAAGCACTCATTGATTGTGAGCATTAGCCAGAGGTATATAAACACTTATAAATATTGTATGCCTAGGACTAGCTGCACTTAGATTGATGATTAATAGGTCTGCTGTTGGTAATCTATCGCATCTCTTTTGCATGAAGAAAGCAATTAGAAACACATTTCCAAATATCCCAGACAGACCATAGATGATACACAGAATAAAATTGAAATCTTGAAGTACTTGCATGCAAAAGTCTAAATTAAATGTACAAATACAACCTTAGCATTCCTTGTTGTAGTTAGTAGAATGTATAAAAGCTCTCATGCCAAAAATATGATTTAGTTTGCTTTTACCTTTCTGCATGATCCTTAAGCTTTTCTTTTTCTTTTTCATTTCTATTTTTGTTTCATTTTAAAAATGTGATAAAAAAATTAGAACAAAATATATGGCATCTGTCTAACACTTGTAAGTAATAATTGAACTATAAACTAGTGTTAGATATTATGTGAAATTAATGACAACAGTGTTAGTTGGAAATGAAAAATGATTAAAACATCATCTTTAAGGGCTGCAGCTCATCACTGAGCGATGTTTTCCCTGTGGCCTCAATGGTGTGGTCTGTGGCGCTGGGCAGCTTTCCCCAGGCTCACCCCAAGGGGACCACTTGGGAAGCAAAGGTACTTCTTCATCTGGGAGGATGAAGTTTAACACCCATATGAGTGTGGGATAGCAGCAGGGCTGGAAGGGATGGAAGGCCCCAAGATGTGAAGGTGCTTTGGGAGGGAAAGTTAAACCTGCATGGCTTGGGAAGTGACGCGAAGTTGAATAAGTGTGAAGCTGATGTTAGGGGACGATTTCTTCTTTCAGGAGCCTTCTTAAACATCTGGTTTTCTGTGGCAGTGAAGATCAGCAGATTACTGTCTGTGGGCACATCAGTTAACCATCCTCCCACTCTCAAGCTTCATTTCAGTGGAATTTACTAGATAAATAGAGACCACAGGGGACCACAGGTTGCCCAGTCTAGGGGTTATGTGGAGTCTGTGGGACCCTCAGGTTCCCTGGCCAGTAAGTGAGCCATGAGGTATGTGTGTGTGCACGAGGTGCATCCCTCCACTCTCTCTCCCAGGGGAGATACATGGGGAAGGGTGGGGCTGGGGAGAGATGAGAGCACAATTGTGGGGGCTCAGGCAGTGCTGATTGACTGAAAGAAACTGAGATGCTAGTGGTGGGGGGAATCAGAGGGTGAGAAAAATGGTGTTATTGGGAATACACATCTGAAGGACAGAAGGCTTTGCTATTCTGCCACAGGTAGAGCTTCCTGACTGTGTAAGAGACATATTTGCTATGCTAGCTTACTCTGCATGGATTTTTATTTTGGAAAATAGGTGTTCAGGGGTTTTTTATTATTTCAAATTTATATTTGCATATCTGTAATTTTGTAGAAGAAATTATGAGTGCACTATAACAGCACATTCAGAGATAGCAGTTGGTATTACAGTTTTACCTGAGGGAGAATAATTGTTAATGTGGTTGTACATTTTTCTTTTTAATTAGGGAATTAACCCCTTCATAACTCCCCCAGTGAAGTTTTGGGAGGGAAAACACCTCTAATGACGAGTTTCTCCATTTAGTTCATTAGAGAATAATGGAGTGCTTGATTAAACCATAATTTTACATCAACCCCCAGTTTTGGAATCCTTTTTAAAGAAAGAAGGAATAATCCCTTCTTCTGTCCTGAAATTTCTCCTGCTGATTCTCAGGCAAGAGGAAACTTTTTCAGTCTTCATACAGTTTGGTTGTAAAGACTTCATATTTTTGCATTAACCACCACAGCAGGCTGTCGATAAGGGGTCTTTCTTCACTTTGTCTTGGTACCTTTAAAACACAGGAACATTTGAACTCAAAAACTCTCCAAACTTGGCTAAAGATCTGAATTCAACCTTAAAGCACAAGGTAATTCATGTCCAGTTTAAAGTCCTATCCTTAAGCTATTGTACCTACAAATTGAAAGGGTCACCAAACCACCAGGAGATCTTTCGTAGCTACAGTAGGTGCCACAGGCCCTCAATGCAAACAGTAGGCAAAAGTCTGATGTTAGATACAGAGAGAGGTTCAAACTTTCTTCTGAATTTCCTCACTTTTTGTGCATCCAAGGTCAGAACCTTAATGTTATCTGAATATATCATGTTTTGTGATTTAATAAAGCAAAGTTAGAGGCTAAAGGTCTAACTACTGAGCAAGTTATTTTTAAAATGTCCTTCAACATTGTGAGACTCTTGAGGATAGAGTAACTTTTTTTTATATAAGTAAAGTCATCAGAGAGAGTGCTGGTCAGGCGATGATAAAACTTATGCTCACCCAATTTTAATTTTGTGTTCAAAACTGGTTAGTTTCCTATGCAGCTGTATGTAAATTATTCCTTGCATGTATTGTTCAGCAACTACTCAGAGCCAAAGAGCCTACAGGACCTGCTTCACTCAAAGCCTCCTGGACAGCAAAGCTTGGTGGAAATGCCTCTGTGACATTACAGCTAGGTCTTTCTAGAGCCTCGAAAAGGCAATGTTCTCTATTTTCTCTTTTCCATTTCCACAGTTAGTATTAAAAATCACATCAATTAAAAATTTCCCCTAATTTAACATAGGATTTAAAACACACCTGATTATCGGTGTCATCCAGTTAGGCTCTTAAAGACCCAGGGCTATAACAGCAGCCTGGAAATCTCTCCTGAGTCAGTGTATCACTATTTGTAGGCTGTAAGACCATTTATTCTAGTTGTGTCTTACCTTGGGAGTTGAACTTCTAGTTTTAGGCGTCCCCTCCTGTAAGAAGACTGACTGCATTCTCTTTGTCTCTATTTTATATTGCACCATTGTATTATATTGCACAATTTATTGCCAGTCTCACCTGTTCCTTTTGGTCTAGCTAGAATGGCAACCTCTTACAGCTGCTGCTGTCTGTGGTATCCCCAGTTATGATGGCACTCATCTCCTGGTTCATTGGCCTGCCCTTCTCAGAGAGCTCCCACTCAAGGTTGCCTGTTGAACAGAAGCCAATCCAGCTGGTAAGTGCCGAGAGATGTGTTCTTTAGTGCCATCCTGCAATTCATTAGTGCTAAACATTGGTCAGAACCTGAATCTGCCGTTCCTATTTAACGCATGCTTCAGTATTTTGATGCGCTTTTCCATGCATCTGAAGATAATAGGAGTGGTAAGGGGGAAGGGGACAAAGGTGTTATCTTTCAACTTATGCTGCACTGAAAGCTGCTCAGACTCCTGCCCATTAAACTGTGGCTCATGATCAGAGATTACTTTCCCAGGCATAACAAGTGGGAGTTTTCCTATCTAATTTTAGACACATAAAAATGAAGCATCTCATCAAAGGTAAATGTTTAGACTCTGTCTGTAGTCAATAGTGATAAAATGAAGATCAATTGCTCCAGAGAGCAATTAATGCTACTACCTTGTATAACTATCCTAGAGTGACATAAAAATGATGAGTCTTCTCAAAGTACCTCACTTTCTTCACTTCCTGGAGAGCAAACCTACGTAACTAACTTAGATCAGGTACTTACTTTAGGATAGCTAAAATTAAATTATATGAATCCCACTACTGGGTTTAATGAAAATACAAGTTGGCAAGCAACTCTTTATTTGTAGAATCTTGCAGTGGGGCTGAATTGGAAATGAGAATTATTGTATAGGATAGTTGTTTTCCTGTTGTTCAATCTGTGTCTGGTTTGCTCTAGGACATCAGTTATACACCTGCTGCCGTGAAGGATTCAATTGGTTGACCTTGCAAAACATCTTACTCCATGACCCTCTTTTCTGAAGGTTAGTATCTCCACTATTTCAGTTTGATTTTTTTATCAGAATATGATTTTAGTATTGGTAATATTTGTTTATAAGTACCTTCAGCTTTGGAACATGACTTGGCCGTTTATATTACTCCTGAAGTTGAACTGAAAGAAAAAAAATAGCCCCTGACTTGTATGTACTACAAGTTTAAACTCAGCTCCACAGATTTTTGCCAAAGGTGAAGAGTTTGTGCCTCTGACTGTTAAATCCTTTTCAAGTTTGCATGACTTTTATAACTCATACACTGTAAGTGGAAAAATCATCTTCCTAGGCTAGCAAAGTAGATTGTTTGCCAAAGATATTAAATTTATAGTTGTTTCAGCTCATCGGAGCTTTATGTAATGATTCTAAATTTTACACATGTGGTCAAAGTCCCACTCACCTTCTATACTTGAGTGTAGTTCTGCTATTCAACCTGTGAGATGTAAATCAGTGGTCTCTGGGTTTGACTGCATTGTTACAGGAGGACAGTGACACTTTCTTGCTTGAAAGCATTTTTAGGAAATTAATTTATATGTTCCCAGGGTTATGGGACTTGGGATTTACTATTTTATGACTATATTGTGTAGAGCTCTTTGTGCTTTGAGTCATTCATGCCTTTCTCTTTCTGTCATTTTTACATTCTCTGTAGTGGCTTTAGCATCTGACATGTTGGACATTCCCTAGCATCTGCCTGAAGTTAATAAATGCCTTTGTTTAAGATATTCACATTTTTCTTTATTTCTTTATTGTTATTATTGTTTTAAGTCATGAGTTAATCCCAAGGTTCTAGTAATCAGTTTCTCTGGGTGTTTTCTCCCAGTTGTAATCACCATCTGGTCTCTTATCATGAGCTCAATTACCGTGATTGCTAACTGCAATTGCAAGATTAGCTCTTTAACCTTAAATCAGTCACAAACTCTTCTGGATTTTCACCTTCTGTTTGTTTAAAACTTCTCTCTGAACTATTTCATTTTTATGAGTAATAACATCCTTCTCAAATTAGTCTTTTTTTCCTCAGTTAACTGAAAACTTCTCTCTCTCTTTTTTTTTTAAAGCAGCTATTACAACAATTTTTCTCCTAGCTTTGTCTTTTTCACTGATGCATTCTGCTTACATGTAGAGATAGAGTAGTGAATTAATAAATTCCTATAACTCGCCAAGTTATTTAATTGATTTTTATCAAGTGCTGTCCCTGTGTTGCTTAGAGTGACCTTATGACACACAGGGAGAGCTGAGAGCCATATTGAAGCAGCCTCCCCAGAATCTCATAGCCTTTTCCCTGACAATTGAATGTGATTTTTCACAGTGCACGAAGAGACAACTCCCACCTGGCCAGCTTCACTGTTGCATCCGTGATAAGCATATTGCATTTTCTTCCTTAGGTAGTGAAGAAGTGTAAACCAGGCAGAAGCCCCCAAAACACCCCAAACCTGCTACCTAAAATACAAATACAAAACTGAGCATCTGGCTTCAGTGATTGGCTACACTGCATGCATATGCATTTCCTCTCTTTTACCATGTAGAGACACCTGGCTTTATCTGTCCTTTCCTGTTTTAATTGGCCTTGATCTCTTAACCCCCTTTCTTGGCCATCCAGCAACTAATCAGTGCAATTAGCCTCTGCCTCACTACACTAATTGCTAATATTGGCCAGCTAATTTCCTCAAAAATACCTGAGGAACCCACACAGGGAAAAAGTAAAACAAAAATCAAAACCCACCCTGACAATGGGCTACAAAAAATGGGATTACTGAAAGACATGATGAGATATTTGTCATTACCTGATTATTCATGTGCGTGTGTAACATATAATTCCTTTCTACAAACAGTGGAATAATCTAGCATGGAGCAAGCAGATTACTGAAAGCTTTACCTGTGTTGGGAAGGGCTCAAAATCCTGGTGAAGGATTTATCATTACTTTATCAACTGTAAGTGATATAATAGCACAGAGGTTTCTCCCTCAAAAGTCTCACTTGCAATGACATATGTTTCATTAGCATATCTCCTTTCTATGAGATAAGAAATATGAGATGTATGGTGAAACATCACATACATCTCAGAAAAGAAGTGTAAGAATATATTACTTCGACTCAGTGCTCCACGAAGTTGAACTCTTACACTTTGAGGACCTTAGGCATGCAAGCTGCAAGCAGGGGCAAGATTTACCACCACACTGATGACTGAACAGTTGTTTTCATTTTCCTTGAAAGTAATAATTACAGTCAAGATAGCTAGCCAAACCCCTTCAAGACCAATTAAATTGAGTCAAAGTGAAAAAATCCTGAGGGGATTAATTCAGATGGAGAAACACTAGTCACCTAAAAAAAAAACAAACCACAATACAAATTGTCTCAGGAAAGCATAATTGTCAAGAGTTTATTTGCTTATTTCATATGCATCCTGTTTCAGAAATTCTTCAGTAGTATTTATACTTGAAACATTTGTATTGCTTTTTACTTGATTTCTCTACATCTGTTTTGCCCATGGAAGAAATAGCATTTTCTTTGTCAAACTTGAAGTAAAATATCTTAGCATCTGCTGGGAGAAAAGTTACCTCAAGGAACACCAATTCTTTCAGTAGTAAACGTAAGTTTTCTATTTTCTGTAGCTGATTTATTATCCTTCTTGCTTATAAAATTTTAATATTGACTGAACAAACTCTGCAATAATTCAGAACAAACATCAAACAGATTGCCAAGTTTCTGTATCCCAATCCCTCCTCCAGCTTTGACATCCAGTTGTTATCTTCTGTTTCTCTTTCTTCCTCCTTCCCTACTACCTCTCAAAGGTAGTAAGGTAATGTGTCTCATGGAGCAGCGGCCAAGGTCTGGACCTCCTGGAGAAGGGTCAACCAACAGTGCCATCTGGTTTAGTGGCCTGGGGCAAAGCACTGAGTGTGGTGATTCAGTGTTTAGTAAGTTCAATGGAAGTAGTAATATAAGAGGATGCTCAGTTGGCTCTGTTGTTATTTTGTGAGATCATGGCAAATTTCCTGTCTTGTGTTTTCACTCAGATCTGAATGGAAAGTCACCACCTAAACTCCTCGTAAGGTGAAATGAATGGGAAATCAACACTATAGGGCCTAGTGTGAACCACCCATTCAGTATGGTGTGTGCATTGCTGGGGAACTGTATTTATGTATTTGGTTTACCAAAGTCTTCCAGAAGGGGAACAGAATCATAAAGTGTTCAAAAAGATATACTGGAGCACAAAGAAATACTGTTTGCATATTTGCCTGTCCTGTGGAGGGGCTGTTAGTGGTACAGGTCTTTTTGGGGATTGGGGATAGATGAGGAAGGAGATCAACCAGCTCACAGAGTGACTAGAAAACCATGACAACACTAGAATCACACCTCACTCTGTGCTAACACACCCTGTAGAAGGAATTACAGCAGATACAAGTTACTAAGGCCCTGGGGAGCACAAATAAGACTTATGATCCTAAAGAGCCTCACCTGGGGCCTCCCCTCACATCTTACACTTAAATTCAGCTCTGGGCTTTACTCCCCGTTTGAGTTTTGTTGTAGGAATGTTCCTCTCTAGCTCTGTCTGTGCTGATGGAGTTTCTTGATCTAGACATCAACACCTGGTCTGAGTTCCTGGCTTGACCTTGTCCAACATTTTGGGCCAGCTTGGCAATTACTGGACTTGATCCTAACACTAACCTGGGGACTGGCTTCCTGCTTGACATCAGATCTGCCTTGTTGCTTGCAGACTGCCTTATGATCTAGACTTTTGGTTGGACTTAGCTGCTGTTGGACCTTCTTTTCTTGGATACCCTTGGAGCAGGGCCTTGACCAGTGAGGACTCTCCATGCTGTGGGATAGCCTTGGTGGCCTAGCTTGTTTTTGCTACATCTTGACATGTGTGGAGATTCCTGCAAGCAGCAGGAGAGCACCTTAGTGAGGGTGAGCCAGAGTGATCCTGCAGCCAGGGAGCGGTGAGAGGCTGAGGACAAGAATGCTGTTCTTCCTCACAGGTCACCTCACCTGGTGAGAACAGCTGGGATCTCTTATAGCTTTGTCATGTATTTGCATTCAGCAAAACATCTGGCTGCTAACCTTGTGAACCAACCCCTACACCTGTTTGAGGTACTGAAGTAAAGAGCAGGAGCAGCTGGAGGTAAATGCCTGCTGTTCCAGTGATGGCTGTTTTCCCAGTGTCATGAAGTGGTGCTACAAAAACACCACCACCAGTCATGTGGGGCTGGTGTGCCCTGGTCTCTTACATATGTGTGACTGCATCTGGAAGTGGTGTTTGAACTGTAATGCTTCAGATCCAGCTTATGAGGGGACCCTTGCCAAGGCTGAGATAACTCTCCACTTGGTTGTGAGTTAATTGGTACACAGGAGAGCAACTCCCAGCCAATTGGAGGCACAAGATCTACATTGAAATAGGATGAGAGGCTTCTAAAACAGGAGGCGGAGAAAGTGCACTCCATTCAAAGTCCATTAACAGGAACTTCAGCCAACCTCAAGCAGCCATTGCTAATGCAACTAAAGGAAGGTAAAAGTGCTGAGCTTAATGGTTTCACTGATAGGTCTGTACTTTTTGAAGTAGTATGCTGCATTTACTTAAATGCTCCCATGGATATTTGCAAATATAACTTCTATTGATGCTTCTCAAATGTATTTGAAAGGTAATTTGTGTGTCTGTATGCCTTAGTATTATTCAGTAAGGATTTCTAGAACTGCCAGGTGCTAAAAGCCTTTCAGAATAAGACTTAACAGGAACTAAAAGGATGCTAAAGGCAAATGCTCAAATACTAATCAAACTTTCTACATGTCTGAATAATAGAACTAATATTCCAGTGTGTGCACAGCCACATACTACTGCAAGCACTTTCTGGGCTTGGCTTGGAAAACATGTCTTTATACAGATGGTGGTCGTCACCTTAGCTGAGCTGTGGACCTGTCAGAGGTGACTGAACTTCTGCTGCAGGTATTGCTCCATCTCCTTCAGCCTGGTGAGGTTTCTGTTCCCGTGTTCAGGAAAGGGAGCAGTAAATGAAGTTCTTTGTCTGTGAGGTAGCAGCTCTGTCTTACCCTGCCCTGTGTTGGCTGGGGCAGGAATGCCATAGGGAAAGTACGGGTGAAAAGTGAACACAACTTGTATGCCACATCACATGTTTTGGCCCAACTCCCAAAACAAAGAGATATAGGGTTAGCCTAACAATTAAGGAGGAGGGAGAGGAAAACCATACCTAACTGCTACCTATTTCTATGTATGGTCCTAGCTGTGTATATAATTAGAAATTAAGAACTTAGTGAAAGAATACTTTATTTTTTTTCCTTATAAAATGGTCAGAAGCAGAGTGCAATTTCCTTGAATTTACTATTTGTTTGAGACTTTTACACAGCTTGGTATCTTTTTTTTTGTTTTTTTTCTTTAATCTATGGAGTGGAGCTGAGCAGTTTTCTTGACATTCAGCTTTCGAGCTGCATTTTTCCTTATCAGTAGAAAGCTCTTATATCACTTGCAGACTGGTAGAAGATAACCAAGTACAGGGATTTTTTTTTTTTTTATGTATACATTTCTGTTGCATATGTTGCTTGAAAAGTTTGTGATCTCACATTCTTAGGAGACATGTTCGCCTGTGTCCCTACATGGGGAAGTTGGAGTGGAAAGAGGGTGAATTCCAGTGGGCTACAAAATGTTTGGTCTAAATTCTTGATTATTTTTAATATTGAGCATGTAGTATCCACTAGAGTTACTAATCTTATTTGCTTCATTTGTCTTTCTAAAGGCTTACCTGAAGACAGAGAGCAGAGGCAGATTTTTTGTGAGATGTGTTCTTGTCTTTCATAGACATGTCCATGAGTTAACTGACTGCACAGTGGCTGCCTATTTCCCCCCTGAGGGCGAAGAAATGCAACATAGTACATTCTAGAAAGTGACTGTGTAGGATGGATGGATTTTGATGGCTGCTGCAGAAGAGCAGTATTTGTTATTGCTGTGGAAATATGTTGTTCTGTTTTGTAGTTACTTTGGTGTGGTGTGTTTTCATCTGCTAAAAACAGTTTGTATGGTTGGACTGAGAGTTCGGAAAGCTGGAGACACAGACATGCAAATTCTGAGGAAAAGGGCAGAACCTAACAGGTGGTGATACCTGTTAAATAATATTTCCTACTTGTCCCAGCTCAGGATATTGTGATGATCAGGGTTTCTACGTATGATTTTTTTAAGTTGTAGCATGCTTCATGTGTGCTATCTTGGCAATACGGCTTTCCACTCTGACTCTTAAAATCTTAAATATCTAAAAGAGAATTTATCTTCATTTTTATTGTTGGTTTTGTTCATTTGTTTGTTTTTTCAGTTTCAGTGGATGACTAAATAAAAGCTGTTACCACTCTTCACCTGTTTTACCTCTCAACACCATTGTGGCCACAGCACTACTATAAAACTTGGTTCTTTTCTCTCATGCCAGCTTCACATTGGAGCAGGTGCTGTCCCAGAGCCTGTATTAAATCTACAATTAGTGCGCAAAGCAGTGTCTGAACTACTCAAACTGGTCACAGAAACTGGAATCATGAGCACTCATGATGCTTAATCAAATCTGCCTCAAGAAAACTGTGATAGAAAACTAATGGCAGTTGCAACTTAGCCTTTTTTCAAGGCTGGAAATATGCTATTAAGAAATGCTTCTGCCCTGTGTCCTGTGATGGTTAAGGCTATGTATTGTGTGGGAGTGAGTGGGATGGTTCCCAGATCTACTGACACAGAAGACCCTTGTTTATTGTGCTGGCATGTGTCCTAATGGCTCTGCTTTGGCTCTCTTATCTTGTCTGCTTGAATTCCCTTTAACAGCATTTCTACCGTGGTCACTAACAGCTTGTTTGAGAGCAAAATTGTACTATGATGGGTTTTGAGATGTACAGATAATTTAAAGTTTCAGTTTCTGAAAAAAAAATAAAAAAATCTATGTGCATCATCCTTTCCTCAAGGAGTGTAATTCCATCTTTTCCCAGTTAATTTAAGTACTAGTGTGGCAAGGTTGTAGTGAGAAATGTGGAGCAGGAAGGTTCTTTCTTTATGTCAGACAGTGGCCTTTAACATAAACCCTGCTATTTTGGTATGAATATTGGAGGCAGCAATCTTCAAATTTACTTTCAGATGACATTTATGAGCTAAACTCAATCATTTATATTTGTGGAAAGCTGACATTGAAGGAACTTGTCTTTAAACTAGAGTGGATACTTGGGAAACTTTTTTACTTTAGAATACCTCTATTTTTAGGACAGATTTAGATGGGAAAACTGGCAAGCTGCCCCAACAATACAAATCACTGGAACTTTTTGGTCCTTTTGTGCATATCTTATCACTTTAGTATCACATCCATAGGACATTGACTGTAATAGGAGCCCTGGTTATTTATAAACATATATCTAAATTGAAGGGGAAAGGTTTATTTTTTATTGAAGAAGAAAAGCACAAAGTTACGGTCTGATTTATGTGTAATTATGCATGCAGCCAGATCTCATTATGAACTAGGGAAAAATCTTTTGTTTGAACCTTCTAGGTCTTCTATTCAAACTTTTAATTAACTTTTTCTCTGTAATTCTCAATATGTTTCTATTGTAATTCTCAATATGCTTTTGATAGCAATCAGGGAACCAAAGGTAAGGCTCACCGTGTACAATTTAACACCTGTAAATTCCTGCAGATGAGCAAGTAAAGAATGCATAGCCTTTTGGGAGGGAGGGTAGAAAACATAAGCCTTGGGTTATAAAAGCAGTAGTTCAAATGCTATTTAGATTGATTCATCAGCTAGAAGTTGTATTTTTCACCTATGCAGTTATAAACAGAGTAGTTTGAATAATTTTGTGCAGGTAAAACATAAAATGCAAAATATGTCAAGGTTTATTAAATCAGTTTTTAAAAAGTGAAAATGACCTGTGGCCAAAATGTCAGGCCAGGATTATTTCTGCACCTTTTCCATGTTCCTGACCTCACGCTTTATTTGGGGGATGGAAGGATTCTTTAAAGCCTTTTTTTATCTCTCTGAAATATTTATGGCCTTAAAAGAACCATGTATAGCAGACCAGTTTGGTAAGGAACTGCAACTGGTGGATTATCTTAAATTTATGTACAGTGTCAGTGTCTTATTGAATACTCGCTGTCCTATTTTCTCAATATTGTGTATGAATGTCAAATTAGTCAACCAAAATTGAATCATGTAGAAACTTGTGCAGAAGCCAGACTTTGTACTATGCAGTTTGAATTTTTTTTCTTCTAATGGATTGTGCCTTGAAAGTGATTTAAGAATGCTTTGAACAAAACTTTGATAATTTCATTTTAAAGCTATAAAATCTCAAGAGAAGAAAAACTTGGAATTCAAATACTTGTATGTGCAGAATGTTTTTGCTATGAGGAATAGACTCTAAAAGGTTTGAAAGGACTTCTTAAGGATTTACATTTGGCTAAGAAATGGTTAAGTAATGCAAAACCCCAAAAGGTTAAATGACACAGATTTCTGCACTGCATGAGTTTCTCTAGGCTTTATTTGCTGTAGGTATAGGGTGAAGAATCTGAGCATCAAGGGATGAAAGAGTAAAATGAAACAGTTGGTAACAGAGTTCAGGACTTCTTGTGTTTTTTTTTTTTTTTTAGGCAGGTATGGCAGAACTGAGCTACAAAAAGTAGTTTCCATACCTGAGGTCCCATGTAACTGGTATATAATATTTGATATGCTTACACATTTTGTACTCTTTTATTACATTTTTGATTGTAATTTTAATTTTAAAACTAAATGGCGCTTTGTCTTGTGAGAGGCAGTGGGTTACTAATTCATGCTGCTGATGTCTCAGATCGAAAAGACAGTTGCTGATGTGCTGAGGCAAGACCTACTGGACTTACTGGTGGTAAATTGTAATGGGATCACAATTTTATAATCTTGATATTGGCAAAAGAGAAACACAGACCCAGCATAGTAAGAAAAGACCTTTTAGAGCAGAGAGCATTCTCGAGTGGCCTGAGTGTTTCTGATTTGCAACTGCCTTCTAAATGTAATTCTCCTTTCAGCTCTGGGGTTGGGAATGCAGCCGTGCTGCCTTGAGATGAAACCCCCCTGTCTCAGTGACTTCTTAATTGCAAAGGAGAGTTCCCATACCTTTATTGTAGTGTGGTATTAAATGGCATTTCAGTGGGAGTAGTTACATTTATTTGGATGATACATATGTAACACCAGTACTTACTAAAAGCCATCATTTACCGCCTTTTCTGCTTTCTTGTCTGTCTTCCTGTTATTCACATGTGTACTTTGAAAAGGTAAATCAATTGACTTCTGAGATCAGGGTATATTGCCTTAAATCATGTTTAAAGTATCCTCTTGGTATTCCCTCTTAAAAGTAACTTTCATCTAATAATACTCTAAGTTCCTGGCTTTAACTCCGTGCCTTTAGCTGATTTGCTTTGACTCTCCTGAGTCCATGCCATGGGTAGGTAAACTCTTAATGTATGTTAGGCTGGGGTTTTGCTGCAGGCGTCTTTATGGGGATATATATATGGGCAGAACCACATTGCCCTGCACGTCAGGAAGATCACCTATGAGCCTTCTCCAGCTGGCAGGTGTACCACTATGGCACTGACATGGTGTTGGCAGGGCTTGCCACCCTGATCCTACAGCTGCATAAATGGTTTATACAGATGTTGGACCAGAGTTTGCATACTAGTCATGGTGAGGACAGGAGTGTGGCTTGTGTCATGCTCCTTTGGGCCATTGATAATGCTGAGGAAAAGCAAATAAACTCACGTTTGAGCAGTGTTTTCAAAATAGACATTCTTTCACATTTAAGTGTTAAAAAATCATGTGGTTAAAGGTGCTCTTGTAGAGTGCCAAAAAACACTTAAGTGTTGTGTTTTTTGGTTTTGTGTTTTTTTTTTTTCTTTTACACAAAGCCTCTCCTACATCTTTGTGCATACCGAATGACATTTTAAAAAGTCAAGCACAAAACGCATTCATTAAAATGTTCTTTGGTTAACAAAATCAAAATTTTATTCCTTGTCACTTTCGTCACTCCTATAGCTAATTTTTTTTTAAAAAAACAGGCAAGCTGTTTTCAGAATTCCTTCTCTGAACAAGAACTTGGTGTTACTGAAGGCAGTATGGGGTGGGAAAATTTCTATTGACACAGGCATTATTCTTCAAGATTATTCTGACACTTTTACTGCTTGTTAAATGTGGGAAGGGTAGGAGAAAGTGGAGAGCTCAGGGTGTGCATTGTGTATGTACACATGCTCAAGGCTATGTGTGACTAAAGTTAGCTTTTTATGAGTCTCCAGAAACTTCAGCTCTTATTTTGAACAAAGGTTTGGGAAGATTCATAATTCTTCTGAATTGTTCATCTAAATCATTCACCTAACCTTTTTTAATTAACAAGAAGAGGGCTCTGCAGTGTCTAAATCAGAAGACTGAGTCTTGTTTCTGCCAATTACTTGCATATGATTTGAGAATGCTGCGTATTTTAATTTTTATCTTGCTGTAATACCACCTTGATTCCTTGGAAGTATGCTGACTAATCTTGGTAAGGGAAAAGTACTTGATGCCAGGTGAGGACAAGAACAGTTGGTACCAGGCTGCTCTGCCAGAACAAAAAATAATTCTGATTAAGATGATATAAGCCCCTTTTAATATATTTTCCACATTAAAAGGAAAAAAAAGATCATAGGCAAATAAAATTCTTGTGCAAATTATGTACGCTGCAGAATTTGCCTTTGCTGTGCTTTAACTTCTGTTCCCTGCAATTTTTTTTCAAAGTCAAATTGAACTATTTTACAAAAGCCATACCTATGATGTCCTATTTCACAGACTTTGTATGTTTAAAGTAAACATCCTCTTTGGCTCATTACCCTGTAGGTTTAACAGTCCTGGAATTGACTGTCATTGTTCAGAAAAAAACCTGTCTTTTCCCTGCCCTGTAAGCTGCAGCAGCAGCTGCTGGAAGGTAGTGAAGGGACCTTTGTGGGGAGTGTCACGCAGGTGATGTAACTCTGGGGCTGTTGATGCCAGATAGAGATTACTCCCCCACCAGAGACCACTGTCCAGTCAGACTTGTCAATGTATCTGTATGTGAGAGCAGTGCCTGCCTCATTTCAGTTGAAATGCAAAAGTTTGCCTTAATTGTGTGTTAAAAAATACAATAAGAAATTGCTAATCCAGCTTCTGAGTGGTTGAATTGGCAGTGTGAGAAGAAATGCTTTCCTTCTTAACACTGAGCTCAACTTTTTCAAAGCTAAAATTGTTTCCGCCCCCACCAGACCCCCCTGGGGCATACCTGCCATAGATGTTTGTCCATCCCTGTCCTGCTTGGCAAGGTAGGGGGTGCCCTGGCCATGACTGCATGGCTGCCCCTGCAGCATGTGTGGGGCAACCTCCTGGCCTTGGGGCTGGCCCTGATGCCTGCTGGGGTAGCTGGGCTCCCTTGCTGCTTGGGGCAGTGATTAGTGCTGGGAACTTGGGTTGGGTAGGGAATGGGTCCCTGGCTACTGGGTCTCCCACCCCAAAGGCTGGTAAATAACATAAGTTAAATCCTCTTCCTCACAGTGGGTGTGAAGCTGTTCATGTGCCTTGCGGAGTGTTATGCGTTATGAAACACAGATTGCTGCAAAAAAAGCATAATTAACTCTAATTTTTCATTGTTTTAGTTATGTGAGGTTTTGACAGGGAGAACTCAGTGCATGCTGCTTCTAATTCTTTGGTTTGATCTTGCTTGTGCCCTAGGTCACTGTTGTAAATATTCTTACTTGGACCCCAGTCATAACCCCATTTTCAGTACTAAAGCATATGCCACTTTCTGGTTTTGCATCTACAATATATAGCCTTAGTGCAAATTACTCAGGAGTCCCAATGTGCTCATACTCATTCATTAGTGCCATAAAAACCCTGAGATTTATTTAGTAAGTCTTGATATGCCGAATATTTTACTTTCATTTAAAATGGTATTGTGTCAAGGCCTTTCTGAAATTAAATCTGTCTACAACTTAGTAGCTATGGGCTTAAGACCTGTGTTTAAAATAACTTTGTCAAGGCATATTTGAGTTTTTATTGCTGTATTAAACCACTTTTTATTGTGTCGTAAAATGCAAAGGCAGTATTTACGCTTCCAAATATTTTAAAGATGTAGCCGAGCTTTTAGAAAAGACGAGATATTGGCAGCACTCACTTCAGTGAGGTCTTGCTTCGTGCTGTTTCATCGTCTCATTATTTTGTGGATGTGTTTGCTGCAGTATGCATAACATCTTGGTTAATGTATCTTAGTGGGTAGAGAGCCTATCAGACAGACAGCCCTTAATGGAAGGCTTGTCATGTGTTGCCACAGTGGAGAGGTGCTGCTGGCCTACTCGCTGGGCTGGGGAATTGGAAATCAGGAGAGCAGGAGTCTGTTCACGGGGCAGACACTGTGCCTTTGTTGCCTGATCTTGAATATTCTTGAGCAAGTCACCCAGCTCCTCTGAGTAACTGTGCAATTTTTTGGTGAAACCGGGTAATGAGTTACTTGAAAGAAATATCCTTTAAAAACCATTTGGATACCTATAGCTGGAGGATTCTGGCAACATATGCTATTATTGTGTTTGCTGCTTTTCTGTGTGATTCAAATGTCATTTACATCAAAGAGGATACTTTCGACCATTGTTTTTTCCATTAGGCATCGAGCATTGAGAATAATCCTCAGCATGTTCTTTAACTGTGCTTAGAAATCCTTTGCATGCTAAGAGTAATGTGACTGTTTCGCCTGAGTGCCTGTAAATTGCTTTGGCAGAAGTACAACTTCATATTTTAAAAATATTTATTCCACATTGCCCTATTAATGTACCTTAGTACTGTTCTTCAGGGACTTGTTTTAGCACTGATGGGTAGTAGTCAAATTTCTGTGCTAGTGCAATCTCTTGCATCAGCCAAGGCTGCTGACAAGTATAATATTTCTACAACAGCCATTTGACCTTTAAAATCTGGCCTTGGATCGCTTAGCTGCTTCACATTCATCCCAAAATTGCTGTTGCACTTTAATGGGGGTGAGCCTGATGTTCAGGCTTCATTGTGATGCCTGTATGGAGATAAGATGCAAAATGCATGGTGTCTACAACTAACACTGGATTCTAAGCTTCTGTTTGGGTTTGTCTATTGTTTTGCTGTGCCTTTTTCCTTGAACTTGGTGGGTAGGTGTATAACAAAAATTGTAAGTGTACTGATGCTTTTAGCAGACTTGTCATCTAGATTGATTGTTGGATCCAAGATTGGGCAGGGAGTTCTGGGTTTGTGTTTGTTGGAAAGCCAAGTCGGTTTTTGAAAATATAAAATAACCATCCCCTAAAGTTATCTGAGATCATAAAAGCATTTCTGTTGGAACTGAAATCAAGTGGGATTTTTTATTTTGTATTTACTTTTGTTACTTCTGTTAACTTTTTTATTCATACCTCAAATTGTTGAAGAAAAGAGATTTTTGCCTTTTTTTTTTTACATAAAAGTAAATCCAAAGTGTTTTGATTCTGTCAAATTTCCATTAATCCATATAAAATACATTCCTTTGAAATGTTTTGGTTTTTAACAAAATGATGATTTTTATGATAGAACTATTTCCTCGGGGGTTTTTTTGACTATTCTAGGGATAGCCTTGTGGGATTCTTGTTTCAAGAGTAACAGATTTGAACACAGGTTATCCCAAACCACCATATTTCAGCTCAGTAGCTTTCTTTGTGTTCAAAGAGTCTATCAAAGACTGTCATAAGGGGGAATATTTCCTAAATAAGAACAGAAAAAATCCTGAAATCAACCACCAAATGTCTACCTTGTCTCTCAAGCTCCTAACAGAGAAAGGAAGGGCCCTTCTATACTAGGATCCTGAAGGAAAGCCAATTTCAAAAGCTTCCTTTGGAGATTACTGACAGCAGATTGAAGGTATCACATCTGGAGGTAAACCTTTAAGAAGTTCAGACCATATGTTTGACGAGTGCTTTTTGTGTAAATGAGCAAAGTAAGTATCTGACTAAAAATCATGGAAACTTAAAAAAAAAATCAAAACAACACAGTTTTGCAAAGAGTATACTAATATCTGTTACATTGCTATATTGCAAACAGCCATTTGGAACACCCCCTGGGCTGTCCAACTCTCTGTACAAGTAATGTAGTCTTTGACCAAAACCTGTATGATTCCTGTGAAGGCAGGGGGGATGTTTCACAGGTGAATGCTGTATCTATATTGAAGATCTGGGGTAAATATGGCTCAGAAAACTTCCATGAATGTTTCCAGTTCTGTAACTATTGCATGAGTTTAATAATATATGGGTTCTCTATAGCAAACTTTTCATCTCTCCTTAGTGGCTCCTAAAGACAGCGGCTCTGATGCAAGTGGTATCTGAGCGTTGAGAGGTAATTACCCGACAAAGGCCTAGAGCCCAGGTCTTGGTGTCTAGACCTCCTTCAGTGTGGCTGCACAGCTTGTGCCAATGCTGTGAACACTTACTGCTTGCAAAGAAACGTTTCTGCCAGGCTCACAGAAAACAAACAATTGAATCAGGTTTGAGGTTAAAATGTGTAGTTTTGTGAGTTCCCAGTAAGTGCCCACGCTCAGGAAAAGAGGAGAGATGGGCTGTGTGAGCTACATGCCAATCAAAACAGCTGGAATATTCAACGGCTAAGAAGAGCAACTATCTATTCAGGCAGAAGGTATAAGTAAATAGCAATTCATGGAGATGATTTCATAGATAATTTCTGAATAACAAACTTTATCTGAAAATCATGAGCTGTTCCTGCTCCATTCTGGCAGGAGGTGGGTAGGAATTCAATGACTTATGTTATTTATGACTTATTCATACAGCTCAGCTGCACTTCTAACATATATGCTCTGCATCTTTTATAGATGAAGGACTTCTTTCTGCAGGGCTGTGTATTGAGGAACTCTAAAAGCTGCTAAATTTAATTCAGAAAACAAGTGTATATCTGTGACCTCCTTTGTCTCTTCAGTCCCCATTTTAATGTGCTTGCTTCCTTTTTATATTACATTGATTTAACTTTTTCATCAGACAAAATCCAAAATCCTCTAGAAAAATAAATTTTGAAGAAAATCAGGTCATGTTAAGCTACTGATTAAAGCTGTTCTCCAATACTTTACTTGCAGTAGTAGGTTCTGTTTAATCCCTTGACTTTTGTCTGAGGAATAAATTCATAACAAGTGTTGCTGCACATCCTAGTGTGCAGTATTGAAGATGGAGTGAAAGAGATAGGCTGAGTCACAAAAGTTAAGAAGTGATCACTGTGGTGTTGGCAATAACCTTTTCCACCCTGCAGTCACTCAAGCAGTCTCTGTTAATCAGGTGCAAGTTTATGTACTGGATTAGAAAAGTGGTTGGCTATAAAAGTTGAGGGGATGGGGAAAGATATTCCTGTGTATGCATAGAATCCTGTTTTTAAATTATTCTTACTTGTCCATCCAGCCAACATTTTGTTTTGGGTTTGGCAGATATATATTTTGTGTCTAGTGCTGTTAATCATAACACTGGGTTTGCAGTTCATTCCAATGCCTGCTTTGCTTTTGTGCACTTTGGTGTTTGAGCATGTTGCAATGTGACTTCATGGTTTATTTTTTTCTTAAAAGGGCTGTTCAGCTGCTTAAAGCTTTGGCTTAGAACTCCAGACGGGCCTGGAATAGTAAGGTTGAGTTCGTTCATGTAGGATCAGTGTATTTTTTGGGGGGGTATCTCTACTGAGTAGAGAAGGTTCTCAGATTCCTGCTCTTGCCATGTATTCCCCATCCCAGTATTTGGCATACTTAGTGCTGCTGACAGGACTTATCAGCAGGTCTCCTGCTCTTGCTTTTACACTGATATCACAGAATCACACAATTGTTATGGTTGGAAGGGACCTCTGGAAATCATCCAGTCCAACCCTTCTACCAAGGCAGGGTCACCTGGAGCAGGTAAGACAGGAACTCATTGAGGTGGGGGTTGAAAGTCTGCAGAGAGGAGACTCCACGACTTCCCTGGGCAGCCCGTTCAAGTGCTCTGCCACACTCAGTGTAAAGATGTTCTTTTTGTTGACGTGAAACGTCTCATGTTTTACTTTATGGCCATTGTTCTTCACTTTGTTCCTGGGCACCACTGAAAAGAGTCTGGCATCATCCTCTTGGACATTTGAGATATTTATATGCATTAAGGAGATCTCCTCTCAGTCTCCTCTCTTCTCCAGACTAAAAAGACCCAGCTCCTCCAGTCTCTCCTCATAAGAGAAATGCTCCAGACCCCTCATCTTTGTGGCCTCTGCTGGACCCTCTCCAGTAGCTCCTTGTGTTTCTTGTACTGAGGTGCCCAGAACTGCACACAGCATTCCAGAGGCAGCATCCTAAGCATGCATGCCCACACCTTTGCACTTTAGTCCCGACTCTGGTTGGAGAATCCATGGATTAGTAGATATATTTATCAGCCTGTTGGTTTAAAAGCAGACGTGCCTCCCCCAGTAGATACCTTCCCTGCGGATATGTGTTTATGATACTCACTACTGAACGTCTTTTCTTTCATGTGACAATCACTATTATATTTTTTTGTAATCTTGTCATTTTTTCTTTAAAACTTCGCCTTCTGATCATCATAATTCAGAATAATGACAAGCCATGGTAATTGATGTGGTTAATATAAGGAAAGCTTTTGGAGCCACATTACGCTATATTTAAAATTTTTTTAAGTTCAGCTTGCATGCATTTTCAGTCCCCTAGAGGAGTATATTGCCTGTGACTGTCCTAAAAGTGTCTGTGTCCTTCTGATGATCAGTTTTTCTAAGATATGATTTGTGTAATTGTAGGCAGAGAATATTGTGACTGGGATCTACTGTAATTTCAGGAGGAGGATGCTTTATGGGTGTTGGGACCTGGGTATTCCATGTGCCTAGTACTGCAAGTGAAGATTGTAGTGGGAACACTTGAACAGCATCCTCTCATCTGCTCTCCTGTTTTCTGCCAAGTGATTCCGGAGAACCAGATTATGTACTCACCAGGGAAAAAAGGAAGAGCTGAAGAAAAACAATCATTTCAATGTTAATAAAGCTGGGTATCCACCCCGGGTAGAGATGGGCTCCTTAAGTAGCTTGCTAGCTGCTACACTTCTAATAAGGTGACATGAACATTGGTGGAGCCTACGGGAGCCACACGCCCAGTATTGTTTTAGTTCAGCAGTGGGGGATCACAGATTTTAGTCAGGGTAAACTTCTGAGATAGACCTTTCAAATGTTAAATATTAATAAATTTACTGCTACATAGGGGAGTATTAGGATTGGAAAATATTTTACAGAAAAAGAAGTCAATAGGAGTTATGAACGTGAGGACTTAGGAAGATACAGGAAAAAAACAGAGCAGGATCAGAGTGGAGGAAGAAAGCTGGAGATAGTCAGAGTTTTTACCAGGGACATGGATAGCAGAGTGCAGAGAGGGACAGGCTTATCAGTTACTTCAGGAAAATATCTGGGTTTTTTGTAACTGGAGCCCTCTCAGTCTTGATCCTTTGAGGGAGACACACTATGGACGTGCCTTAGTTCGAGATTTCCTCTTTACACATCACCCTAACAAGCGGTTCTGGTTTGTAGTTACCGCACAGGGAAAAATGGTCAGTGAGAAAAAAACAGCCTGTAATGAACCACCAGAACAAATCTGTCCAGGAACAGGTGAGCATCTTCTGTTGTTGGCATGGTCAGTTTAAAGTTCTGAAAGCTAATAGACAAATGCACAGCTGATGTGGTATGAGCCACATCTAAAAAACTTTGTCTTATTTCTGTGGGGAAAACATGTTTACCTGGATTTCTGTCTTTACTGTGAAATATTAAAACTAGCTGCTCATTCCCACATTTGTCATTTGTTTACATTATGCCCTTTCAGAAATTTTGCTCTCAACACCTGCCAGCTTATGGTCAGCTCTTACCCTTCAGTCTATTTCTATTCATAAGGTTAAAATGGCGTTGAAAATCCAAATGTTTTGCTGCTTGCTTGTGAAATAGCATGTTTTTCTTGGTTTTAAGCAGCTTTTTTCAGAGCAAACAACTATATCCCTACTACATGTGATGACACAAAATGAGTATTTTTCTGCTTAAATCTCTTATCAGCATGTGCATACGTGGACTGAATAAAGACAGGAATTTGCATGTCAAGTTACTGCTGTGCAGCTGTTGCCCTTTTCTGATGTACATGATAATTTTAAAAACACGAGTTCTTCTGCAAGCACATCAAAGTTCTCTGCCAGAAAATGGTCACTCTTCTCCCTCTGCAATTAAATCAAGCCCACTGGCACTTCTACCTTGATTTATTTTTTATAAATATTATGCACATCTATTATGCTCATATAGATTACTTCCTCCAAGATGCTTGCTTTTCGACTTTAAATCATATATTTGATTGAAATGTAACTAAAATAGAATAGATTAAAATGCCTGTGATCAGTCACTTGATTCCCTGAGAGGAATCACTTGCAATTCTCACTTCACTGATCTTTTTGTTTTACCCAAATGTCTTGTTATTGGTAGATTGCAATTTCAATTTTTTTTTTGTTTTGTTTTGTTTCCTTATTTTTCTGGACTCTTTGCTTCCTGTATATTGCTGTGAATGTCAGAACATGTCTCTTTTTTTGCTCCATTTTTTAACTCAAATGTAGCCCCTTAAAGCTGCCAGTCCTACTTCTTAAAAATAATGTACTTGTAAAAGCCTTAAGGTGCCAGTCATAGAGTTATGGTTTTTCGAGGTTTTTTTTGTTCTTATAAAGTTAAAGTGGGTGTGTTGTTTGTTCTTGTTTTCTGATGGCCTTTTAAGCAAAACCTGAGTCTCTAAAAAAAAAGGCAACCAGACAAAAAATGAGAAGTATTCCAGAAGAGACAAGTTCTACTTCAAGGTTTTTGACCACGTATTTCTAGGAACAAGGTGTTTCCAGTGTGGGTTTAGATGGAAATTATGTAGTTGACCTCACTTCTTCAGAATATTTTGATACTTATCTCAAATGCTACCCCTCTGTAGCTCTTTGACTCCTTGTAATATCTAAGTAGCTCCCAATATTCATTCATTCTTGTGTTCATGGGGATGAGACATGGGGAAGTTAAATTACTTAAACAAGGTCATACAGGAAACTGGTGGTGGATCCATTGCCTTATCCTCTTACTGTATTATCTTCCATTTTTTCTAAGTTTGACTTCATTTTTGTGTGATCCTGTGTCATCAGAGGTGTTTATTTCAGCCCCAAATTCTCTCCCCATGGGAGCAAACTTTGAGATAAATCTACTGATGTGGGAACAAGCTTTGACTAAATATGAGCACTGACGATGCTAAAAGCTGTCTCATTGCATCTACTTTGGTGTGTTAGATTGGATGAAGGTGACACTTCTGCCAGTGTCTCCCAATTGTCCCTGTTGAAGAATCTATTTGGAAAAAGCGAACCGGGCTCTTGCAAGATAAAACTAAGCAAAGACATTGGCGGTGCACCTAGAACACTTCAAAAGCCAAATGACTGCTCACTCCACAGGAGCATGCTAGACATAGCATAAAGTAAAGGTCCTGGAGTGGCCCCAGAGTGGACACTGCCCTTCAGCTGCTAAGCCTTCAGGTCTTTCATAGGAGGTCTGCTCTAAAGGTGTCCTTAGTCTGATTCAGTGATATTTCTATAAGGTTTTTTCAGAGAGACTGGATTGCATGTGTAGGTTTTTAATCTTTGTGAACACCAAAATGAACACCAGATTTGACTGGTTTTCATACGGTTGTCAAGGGTTTCTCATTGTGGCTGGGATATGTTGGTGGTCGCGTTTTGGTGCCTCTTATTTGGATGCATGTAACTAGAAGTCCTTACCACATGTTCTTCATGATGTGGGCTTGCTTGGGTCATCCAAGCTGTGCACTATGGTTTAAATGTTGCTTTCCTTCTTGGTCTTCCCGTTCCCAGCTATGTAACAAAAATATTCTGAACAAGCAAATAACTGTGCCTAGAAAAAGCTGTTTGGGGGTTCTACTAAAACTTGTAAGATCTGAGGTTTTCAGACACCACCCAGGATGCCTACCATAAATATAAATGTGAATAACAAATGACTGAGTTGCAGTGAATGAATTATTGTTAATAAGCAGTCTTGTTTTTCTTTTTTTTTTCTTTCTTTTTAATAAAACACTATATATATAATTTTGCTAAAATGTAGGCAACAGGGGGGTAAATGCTTTCAGAAAAAAAAATTCATATTGTCCCTGCAGGATGCTGCTAGGTACTGGGAAGTCTTAAAATCCCTTTCATTACCTCTCTCCCTCAAATCACTTAAATCTTTTAAAATACAAAACACTGCCCAAATCACAGGTATGCAGCATAAAGCAAGAGACTAGTTATTGTTATTTGGAGAGAATGCTGGTTGCTTTTATCTTATCCCTGTCTGATACTACATATCATTACTTTCTGCCGGAAGAAGAAGTCAGCAGGTGTCCAGTTCACACCCCATCTTTTGCTTTAAAATCATTTGCTCTCTCTTTAATTTCGTTTTGGTAGTTTGTTTTCCCTTCCTGCTCTTTACATTAGGGTTCTTTACTACCATCACTAGGAGTGAGTGGGACACCCAGAGAACTGTGGGCTCAGAGGAGGGGTAACTCCATCCTAATGAGGGGTTAACAAGAAGTAGCCTTTTTTTGTCAAAAAAAAAAAATGGTGTCTACCCATCACAACTGCCTGGCTGAGGCTGAAACCCAGACAGAAATGCCCCAACCTCCTTGGGTAGATGCCTACACCCAAACAGATCTCCTGAAGGCTGAAATAGCTACTCTGATGTCAGCTGTGGGGAACTCCAGGCCCTGGAAGTTCCCCACTGGTGCCTTCCAAAAGAGCAGAAGAGTTTGAGAGCCAAGCTCAAGTTCCTCTATACCAACGCACGCTGCATGGATAACATGGAGAAGGAGCTGGAAATCATGGTGCAATTAGGAAACTATGACATAATTGCTATTACAGAAACTAGGTGGGACAAGTCACACAACTGGAGCACTGCAACTGAGTTCTGACCTTTTCAAAAGATAGGAAGGGGTGAGCATGTTAAGGAAGGAATAGATTGTCAAGAGCTATCTCTGAATAACAGCCATGAACAGGTTGGGAACCTGTGAATAAAAATGAAGGACAGGGAAAACAAAGGACGCCTGGTGGTGAGGGTCTACAATAAGCAACCTGATCAGGGGGACCCTGTTGCTGAGGCCTGCTTGCTTTGGATACAGGAACCATCACATTCACAAGCTCTCATCCTGATAGGGGTGACAGGCATCTTCTTAGAAAACAATACAGCTGGTTGCAAGCAATCCACAGGACTCCTGGAGTGTGTAAAGGACAAATTTCTGGTCCAGATATTAGACAAACTGAGCAGAGATGAGGTGTTTCTGGACCTGGCACTCACAGTGTGGATGAGCCCATTAATAGAGTAAAGATTGGTGGCGACCTGGACTATAGCAACCATGCCCTAATTGAGATTGTGATCTCAAAGGGCATGAGCCTGGCTAGGAGCAAAGTCAAGCCATTAAACCTTGAGAGTGAACTTCCAGCTGTTTAAGGAATAGGTGAATGAGATCTCTTGTAGCTGTCCTTAAGGATGGAGGGGCTGGCAACTCTTTGAGCCACTTTTCTGAGCCAAAAGTTCTGTATCCCAATGTGTAGGAAATTGAGCAGAGCAGGCCTGAAACAAGGATGGCTGAGCAAGGATCTACTCCTCAAACTGAGGAGCAAGGAGGAAATTCATAGTCAGTGGAAGCAGGGACAGGTGACCTGGGGAAGAGTACAGGGATATGGTTCAAATGTGTAGGAATGGAGGAGAAAGGAAGATCTGGGGAGCTACAGACTCGTTCTACTCTGCCCTCATGAGACGCCATCTGGAGCATTGCACTCCCAGCACAGGAAACAAGCTGGACCTGTTAGAGAAGCTCCAGAGGAGGGCCACAAATGTGTTCAGAGGAATGGAGCACCTTTCCTATGAAGACAGGCTGAAAACTAACCTGCGTGAAGGTCAGGGAAAAATTTGTTTTATTTGCAAATTATTCATGAAACCCTCAAAAAATCATGTCAAGATGCGCTGAGTCTAAATCTACCTGTGCAAGAATCTAATGCTTTGGTGGGAGAGTAAGGAGGACAGAAACAAAAGCCAAAAAAAATATAAACCAACCTGGACAAAGACAGTGGAGACTCCTTCTTTGCTTAGAATGATTGATATAATTAAGTTGTGTATAATTCACTGCTTTATACTTGTGCTGACCTGCTTTCCTGCAACAGGGTATAGTTAAAAGATTTAGTTAGGAGATTTTAGCTCTAAGCCAGTAAGCCCAGTGATAAAGTTGAGGATTATTTAAAAAAGCAGACTACTTGCAGGGTTTTTTTTTCAAAATGAAATTAAAACAAACTTCCAAATTTGAAATGGACTGATTTTTTCTTTTTTTCTTTTACATGTGTCACAATACCAGGTTTTAAAAATAGTTTGTCACCATCTTCAGCAACCGCAGCTGAGCCTGGGGCTGAAAGTAAATTTGCCAATGTGCAGGGATCATTAATGCTGGCTGCTGAGGCTGGAGAGCAGTGCAGCACTTGTTTCTTGGCAAGAAATCATGTAAGTAATCAGCAGGGTCTCAGAAGGTCATCCTCCTTCAAGTGTTGCCTAAAAGGCTTTTTTCTCTTTTCCTTTCCTCTATTTGAATTGATCCTGTCCAACAGGGTCTGGCTTTGTACATAAATCCTTGCTTAAGCTTTCAGTCTGCACTCTGGCTGTGCTAAGTTGTCTCATACTTCTCAGTGTACAAAACTCAAAACATATTCCTGATTGGGCAATGCTGATATTTGGTAGAGCTGTGCCCTGAAAACAGTCCTACTCCATTGGTGTACTGACCACTGTACCTGTAACAGCTGATTCAGGCTCCTGCCTTACTATGCTGTATTGCTCCAGAACAGGAGATGGGATGGCTTGGCAGCACAGAGGACATGGCTGAAACTTGTGCCTGTAAATTAGCTGGTCATGGCTGATAAATTCCACTCTGTTGCCAGTGTCAAGCAAAACGAAAAGCTAGCACTAGAAAAATGGACTGCTACAAGCTTGTACTAGCTAAACACTTTTCATCTATGTATCAAGGAGTTTTAAGAAGCTCTTTCCTATGTCTAGAAACTGAAGTGTCCTCCCAAAATTAATTTGTTTGGCATAATCCTAGACCTTGATATCATGCTGTTACAGAAAAGAACATCTAGGAAACTTGTTCCACTTTGTTTTTGATTTCTCAGATGGCTTCAGTTTGGTGTGCAACAAGTCATTCTGTAAAAAGCAAAACCCTGGAATCCTTTTTCCTTCTCTTTCTTTTTTAAGAAATCTTGTGTTTGGATTTGCCAGTGTCTAACAGACCCTGGCCTTCCTTTACCAAGATCAGGACTAAGGTGTCTTTTCTTTTCTACCACTCAGATCTCTCTTCCTTTTTACTTTTTCAGTCAATTTTACTGAAATACAGAGGACTGCTTTGAATTTGATCAAAAGGGAATCTGTAGACAATCTGGTTATAAATATGGCTATCAGGTGAGAAAAAATCCTTACATTGAGAATCTTTTTAATATTTGATCTTAGAACATGTTCTAAGCTGCCCCTTTCAGTTGACTGAAGAACTTTACAGTCTGTGAAGGAGGAGGGACTGTCCATAAGTAATGGATATTTTTTTTTTGTTGTTTGGTCTTTGAAGAAAAGTGAAATCTTTTTGAGATAATGTATGACTTTTGACTTGTTGAATCCCAAATACTTTGATGGGCAACAGATAAACACAAGAAATTTAGTAGATCACATCATTCTACAGCTTGTGTTCCCAGGCTTGGGATGATGAAGTGAAGTGTGTTTAGGTTAATGCAAAATCCTTCTTTCACGCTTCAAGAAGCAGTATTTCAAATAAAATCCTGTAACTTAAAGCATTGTATCCCCTCTAGACATGCTGTTTTTTAACTCTGAAACCAGCCAGAGACAGGTAGGTGCACCACTGTGCGACCAAAATTGCTTTTGACTTTGGTCAGAGTAGGCTTTCACAGGACAAACAAGTATTTGAACTATTAACACAAGACCAACCTGCCTTTTGTCTAGAAAGCAACATGGCAACTTTCATATCCACTCAGGCAGGCATTTAATTCCAAGGTCACATCACAAAGGTGTATACAGAATAAACTGTATATTGTTCAATTTATCTATGTCAGGAGGACAGAAAGGGGAGCTGGCCCTGGTACATCTTGATCCAGTTGTGCTTTCACGCCCAGGTACTGCTGTCCAGGTAATGACCCCCTGTGCTCCTGGGGATAATGGGTGTCAGTGTGACTCTTCTCTAACTGGCCTCAAATGCTTTTTTTGAAGAGGTGTAATTGTCCGATAGACCCCCGCCAGGAAGTGAGCTGTGGAGTGAGTGTTTTGCCTTGATCAAATCCCTTGTTTTTCTGAGTACTTCAGCTCCTCCTACCTCTGCAACAGTGGAAACGGGAGATGTTAAATTATATGGGGGTTGCAAAAGTTTATTGCTGTTACATGGAAAGACGAAAAGAGCCACATGGGCGTTGACCAGTGGCAATGATGTGGACTGTGATGGAAGCGCAGAAAACCTAGAGTAGGGATTCTAGGTTTAAGAAAGTAAAACAAAACAACTCCTGTAGATAATCAGTATATACTGTTACATCTTTCACGGCATTAAGAAAACTGACAACAAAAAATATAGAAATATTAAGGTACTTCTCTTTAAACACTTTGAAGTTACATGTACACTATATCCAGCATTCAAAACCGTGGCTCCATAAGCACTAACTATAATTGTAGGCCGTACATGGAACTGTTTTCAAAACCAGAAAGAAACCCACCAAAATAGTTAAAAGTCACCTATGACAAGAACAATGTGCAACGTTTTAATGATATAGAGACATTTTGTGTTTCTTACTGAGACATAGCTGTCTTCACAGAGCATGAGCATGGGAAGTTGGGTGTACTTCTGGTTTTTGGACTGTTCTTTGAGTTCATTGTTTGTTTGGTGTGCATCCTTTTTATCTATATGAATGAAAGCTGCAGTTCTTGTTCAGGTCCAGAATGGTGTCCTTCTGTTACATTAACAAATGGCAGCCTGATGGAGTAATAAATAATTTATGAACTTGGGATATTGATTTTTCTTCAGTGCTTATAGGAAACTATACGCTTGTGGCTTCAAGAAATAATTGGTCCAATTTAATCTCATAAAAATTATAGTCCTTTTTAATTCTTTTCAAATGGAACTTTAATGACTGCTGGGTGTGTTACAGAACAGGGGAGAAGAGAGGATGTCTGCATGGACTAAAGAAATAGGAGGGCAGAAACAGCAGGTTTTACAGGTCTAATAAAAAATGATCGCTATGGTAGTGGTTTTGAATGAAGGCTAATGGACACTTGTCTGATCACAAATTGGCCCTTTCACATGGAAATATTGCAAATTCTAGTAAAAACACTTAGTAGCACAATGCAGATTAGAGGTACAGAGTGACTGGCACATTAGAAAAAAATATTCCATTTGTAAAACTTCACTGATCAGAAGCTGGATTTTGTTTTAATGCAAAGTAAATAGTTTTTTGTACTGGTCTTCTATGCAAGGTCTGCAGCTGGGAGGAGAGTTAAAAACTAAAGTGGGAGAAGGAAGTGATTTTACCAACTTCATAAAAAATAAGTCTGAATTTGTCTTTTTTTGGGAAGGGAAAACACCCTGTTATTTGGTTTAGGATATTTCATGGTGTTTCTGACTGTTTCTATCTAACATATAGTGAAACATACCTCCCCGAGTATTACAGCTTGAAAGAACTACACTGACCAGCTTCCTCAGAATGCAATTTATTTTTACAGGGGGGTTCTGCACCTCTGCTTAAAGAATTCAAGAATACTCATCTACAAGCAGGTTTTAGCGAAATCACATGGTATTCTGGTTTTTTACCATTCTAAGGTGTTGGGAATTTTTTGTTTTGTTTTGTGGGTTTTTTGTTTGTTTGTTTGTTTGTTTTTTATGAAATCCATTGGGAAACTGATTTTCAGGAAACAGATATACTAGAAGGAAGTTTCAAACCACTCTGGAGCAATAGTTAATTTCCATCTTCAAATTTTAAATGTAAATTACTCCAAAATATCAAAGGATGGTTTGATGAGGCTTAAACTTATAAACTTTTCTGAATAAAAATGGGGAAAATCAAACTATTTCTGCCTGCAAGAGAGTATCACTTGAAGTGGATGTGAAACTTATGTAGTCTAACCCATTCTGCCCTTCCATAGCAGGAACAAAGCAAACAGGCACCAGCGAAAAATGGAGAACCTGCCAACAATTTCAGCACTAATAACGAGGTGGTGTTCATAAAAACTCATCCTGCTGATCCCTGTAATTCTAACTGTAGGCTTAATGTGGCATGTCAAACGGTAAACTGATGCCTGCTTGGAGTTAGCTGGAGGCTGAGAGCTGTAGAGCATCTCAAAACATTTTCCAAGGGAACAAACCATATTCAGGAACTGTGACACAGGTAAACAAGCCAAATGTCTTTAAGGTAGTATCTGTTGCCACCAGCCTGGACACTAAAACTGGGCTATCAAGGTTTTCAATTCAGTGTGCTGCCTGCTGAGAGGGATAGCTGTATGTGCATACCTACACTATCCTATGGGCATAGTCTGCTAATAGGATGCACTGTTTGTGCCATAGAGAAGGTCCAGGTCTTCTGAAAAATGTGGGATTTATAGTGTCGTTTAGATAGCTTAATCCTATGTCAGATTACAGACGGGATTCTGTACTGTGAGGGTGGTGAGGCACTGGAACAGGTTGCTCAGAGAAGCTGTGGATGCCCTATCTGTGGGTGTGTTCAAGGCCAGTTTGGATGGGGCTCTGAGCAACCTTGTCTAGCAGAAGGTGTCCCTGCCAATGGCAGGGGGATTGGAACTAGATGATCTTTAAGGTCCCTTCCAATCCAAACCATTCTATAATCTGTGGCAAATTTGGCCTTAAATAAGCATGGTGATGCCATGTAAGACCAACGGTCATAGCTGGTGATTCATTTTAGACGGCTGAAGGTAAGGGTCTTTTTCTCTTCCTAGGACTCAGGAGTTTGCCCCAATTTTTGCTGAGAAGCTGTGAAGAAAGTTTGTTTTTTCTGTTCAGAGCATGACATTGTCACTTCTGTACCAGGAACTTACTGTGGTGGTTTTGCTGGATATAATGCCCTGTTTCTAGATGTGATTTTTGAATCTGCAGGTTTCTAGTTCCTGATAATGGCTGGACAAGAAGGTTGTCTTGACTGTTTTAGTAAAAACTCACAGTAACTATTACTAAAAATTCTATAATTATACAGTTCTAAATATCAACACACATTTTATGACCACCAACTGTTTACTTTATGATTGGGGTAATAATAATGTTATATTTATTAAATAACATTATGGGTCTTTATTCTGTTTTGATGCATAGACATATGCAAATAACTTGCATTAGCATTTTTATGACTGAGATTTCAATGGTAAGATTATTAATAAATCTCTGCATAGTGTTCAGGCGGTAACATTAGTTCCCTCTATCCTTTTGGGCAGCTAATGAATTTTTTTCCCCCTAGTTGTCAACTCTGAATTGATGATAGATTAGAACAAATAGAACATGGTTGTGGAATGCCTAAAGCTATTCTTTGTGGTTTAATTGTTAGTTCAGACCCATTGTGGACTGGGTTGTGAGCAGTGACCAAAGATCACTTTGTCAGATGCCTTACTAGTCTAAGTGAAATAAGACCTTAATGTGTCCTGCAGCTCAGGCACTTGGGAAGGAGCAGAGGCAAACAGAAGCCCATGAGCGTGCTCTGTTCTGTTTTCTGCCTAAGAATCTTGTTTCTTCTGGAAAATGGTCTTGCTTTGATACACAGGCAGGGTTCATGATGGCAGGGCCTGTGTCAGCATGCAATATGTAATACAGGCTGGAGCACAGTGGGGGTGTGAAGCTTATATAATTTGGCAATTTATTGCCTGTGAAAGGGAAAAGAAGTAATTTGCTTGGGCACAAAAGTAGGAGCATCTTTCTAATCTTGAACAGCGCTGAGTCTGAGCAAAGCACAATTTTCCTTTGTAGACAGCAGGCTAAGGCACAGCTGTTGGGACTCCAGCTCAAAGTACAGGAGGTGCAGGCTGTACTGGAGACATCTGGGAGGACAGAGCTGGGACTGCACTCACTGCAGGGCACTGCTGGCTGCCAATGCCAGTGGTGTGCCGGGAATGGAAGGGAGTGGGAGCGGTCAGGGACAGCGGTGTGCAGTGGGTGGATGCTGGGTGATTTGTGGTTGGGAGGAAACAGGCAACTGAAGAGATCTGAGACAGAGTTCAAGCACGTGGACCACCTTCATTCTTCAAGGTCCTGCTCTGTGCCCTTGGCTGTTTAATATAGGTGCTTTGGAGTTTTGACAGTACTCTGTATAATGGTAAGGTTATGAGTGGAACATCATCACAGATGTTCTAAACATGCTGTAAAAATCTGAAGTTGAGGTGTCTAGCTGAGGCCCTGAACTAACAAAACTGTTACAGGTCAGGTTCTATTTGATAAAGCACTTGTGAACACAATTCTCTAACACCAGTGGTGCTAGAAAATGCTTGCAAATACTTTGCATTTACAACCACTAAATTCCATAATGGTACAGAGAGCCACTATATAGCCTGATAACTGTTTCTCATTATAAGCTAGTTTGTCTCTTTGCTTGAGAGTATATGGATCCCACACCCTGGAGAGAAACCAGAGTTTACTGTTCAATTAGAAAATTTTATTTTCTTGGAGCAGCATTGATCTCTTGGGCTGTTATGTTATCTGTCACTGTCTAATAACAGAAAAGCTGTTGCTTGTACAGCAGCACCCAAATGAGTCTCTTCTAAAAAGGTAGGATGTTATTTCTGTGTGTGGAAGAGGGCTTTGGAACAACAGATGTTTGCGTTTGGCATGTTACTGATTAAACTTTGGGGGAAAACCACAAGTCTACTTAGTCTAACTAAAGGTAGTAGAAAGAGACAGACAAAGGTCATTGAGATTTTTTCTTGCATAATTGGACCTGATTTGATTAAAAACTATTGATGAACAGCTATGAATTGAGGCAAAATGTTACCAACTTGAGGTACTCCTGCTGATATTGCGGACAGAAAATCAAGAAAGATGATTAATCCTCACCCCTACTACCTTGCTCTCTGTGGAGCAACTGATCAAAAACAAAATTATGTAACAGTTTCTTACCTAAAACTAGACTGAGAATCCATTTGCCAGATGCGCAAACAAAGGTCTGCTGTTCCTATACCTGCCAGTTATACCAAGCCTATCAGTCTGGAGAGTACCCAGACTCCATACACAGGCCCATGCTGTGGCTTGTTTGGGAGAATATCCAACAGGTGTTGGACAGCGATCTTTGCCGGTCTCTTCCAGATCAGGAAATTCCATGATTCTGTGTTTTCTTCCTGCCCTTTCACTTGTCATCTTTGTCTTAAGAATCCAGATGTGACCTTGCTGTTGAATGTTTGAGTGAGTTTAACCTCACACAGGGTGACATTTCCCAGAAAATGTAGCCGGTTATCAAGATCCCAGAGTATATGTGCTTCCTGGCAGTTGGCTGGTTGCTACTTTATGGACATCAAACAGAAGAGGGAAAGGAGAAACGACAGTTTGGAGTCTGTAAAGGATCTCTTCAGTTCACTCCTAGGGATGAAGGGCTCTATGAGGAAGCTGGGCAAAATGAAATTGGGGGAATTTGGTGGCTCTTTAAGGAAAGTGCTGGCAGCAGATGGGCAAACAGCAATAAAGGGGAACTGATGGTGTGAGTGAGGGCAAAAAGAAGTGTGAGTGGGGGCGCTGACCACAAGGATGAGTGCGGACTATTAAAAATAGGGCACTCTAATCCCAGTGATCCTGAGTCAATCTCTCTCATCCCAAATTGTGATATAGATATCCTTCGGTCTTTTTGTCTATAATGAGCCCTGCCAAGACCAAGCATTTGAAAAGCTTGATCTTTATTATAAGTCTAAGCCAGGACCATGCCTTGCTGATACCACCTAAAGAGACTTTCCACTGTGCCTTTTGCAACCAGACTTGTCTATCTCACATTGGCCTTTTTAGCCATCAGCGCGTTTGCACCAAGCGTGGGTAGAGTCCTTCTCAAATCTTTGTTTGCCAAGCCTAGCCATGATGATGAAGCCAGGAAAATGAACACTGCAAAACTGAAACCTTTGAATGTGTAAAATACAAAATAGGGATAAAAAGAGATTGTGAATAACTCTTCCTTGTATTACTTACTATACTCTGCCAGGGAAGGTAAGTGCTGTCAGGCTCAGTCTCACTCAAATGTGCTGCCAGGTGAATGTTACGAGATGCTGGCCAACTGTGCCTGCTTCTCGGGTTCATCAGAGGACAGACTGCGGGTCTGCTCTGAACCTCACTCTTCCTGCAGGCTGTGCCGAGTTTTGCTCAGGGCATGGGACAACTCGGGCAGGAAGGGACCTCAGGAGGTGCCTCTCCCAAGCCCCCTGCTCAGAGCAGCACTGCTGCGATGGCGGGCCTGGGGGCTGCCGAGCGCTCGGCCCTGGTGCCCGGAAAACCTCCAAGGAGGGAGCCTGCCCGGCCTCACCCCGCAGCCTGCGCTGTCACCTCCCTATCCCCAGTGGGACAGAGTGTGCTGGTGTTCCCGTCCCGGGCGGCGGGAACATCCCCTGCACGCAGGGCTCTGAGTGCCTCGCAAAGGAGCGTAGCCCGGGCAGCGGGAGCACAGCCACAAACCCCGAGCCAGCGGCGCCGGCCCGCAGGAGCTGGTGCGGTGACGGCGCTGAGCTGAGCTGAGCTAAGCTGAGCTGAGCTGAGCGGCGCCGCCAACTCTCGGCAGGGGCGGGGAGTTACTGCCCGCTCCAAAGCCCGCACAGCGGCCGGTTAGCTCAGTTGGTTAGAGCGTGGTGCTAATAACGCCAAGGTCGCGGGTTCGATCCCCGTACGGGCCAGTGCTTTTGACCGTTCCGACAGCGCTGCGGCAGCGGCAATGAGCCCCGTCCCGTGTGACTCCTGCGAGCCCCCGACCGCGGACGGGAGAGAGAGGGCAAAAAGGCCGGAGGGTGAGGGGAGGGAGCCGAAATAACCGGAAAAGTTGCCAGGAGGGAAATACGATGGCGGGAGTGCTTTAAATCTCCATCGGAGGCCAGGAAAGAGTCCGTGTGTTATACCACGGGGTATAACATTTCCTTCATGTGCTGCTAATTAGCTTCAAGCCGGAAGAAACCTTGCAGGATTTGAGGTGGTGCTCGCCATTAGTGAGAATAACCACAAGGAAAAAAGAACACCAGATATTTAGCAGATTGCATTAGTATTAGTTCTGTGTCACACTGAAGTGAGTGGAGGTGGTTTGGTTTGTTTTTTTCCCCTTTGGAGCAGGAGGACAAGCAGATCTCACTTGGCAGACTGATTTTTTCATAGAATGTTCTCTCTCTGATGTTTCATGAACTCCATGTAGGATGTACCCGGATTTGACATACACACTGTAATCTGCGTCTTAATTTTCATGGGTGTGCTATTTGTTCCAGCGAAAAATCCAGGCCAAACAGGTATTCCAATAGAGGAGTGTTTGCAGGAGTCACCAAGATAGATCCCGGCTGGCTCAACTGGCCTCTATAAGGGTGTTTTCTATCTAAGAAACTTCTCTTGGAAGCTCAACATAGTTATTACTTTTGTCCTGTCTACCTCTGAAATGAAATGAGACTGATTCAGAGGAGGGAAACTTTCTGGTGCAAATGTTTTCTTGTAGAAACGAGAGATTTTGTTATCAGAGTTGCATATAGACAGGTCACAGCTCCTGTGGGAAAATGCTTTGAGTCAATAGCATTCTATTGTCTTCTTTTACAAATTTATTAATATGATCCTTCTCTATTCAGGCCTGTTGCTTGAGGCTCCTTTCAACTGCAGCATTTGATTCAAAATAAGAGATAATAATAATAAAAAAAAAAAGAATAAAAGTGGATGACACTTCATACCAAAGTCAGAGTTTTGACATTACATATTCCCCACAGTGTCACCAAGGTACCACAAGGGCACATGAGACGTGTCACTCCAAAGTCACAATGTAACTTGTAAGCTATAAGGATGAATATTCATGTTATGTAGCATCCAAACTGCTGTCATGGCATCTGATGTCAATTCCTTTGGGTCCAGCTATAGTGGCCAAGACTTGACTACATATAATGACATCCATTTTAAATGAACTGAAAAGGGGAACAGCAACATGTTCCACTTCAGAAGAGGAAAAAAAAAATCTGGGAATAATATGGCTTTGTTTTATGTTTACCACATTAGGAATCAGTTGCTGCATAGCCATGTGCTCACTTTAAATCAAGGTGTTGCAATGGCTCCTTGGCCACTTTTTCAATTTGTTTTAAATTGCGTATATTCAGTGTGGGTTTTGGCGGTCAGGATTGTATGGGCATACTTTCCCTAAATTTAGTTTCAACAGATGGTTATCAGATTTTGAGGGTCAGCCATTGCCCCTAGGGGAGTCATTCCAGAGCCCCTTCTTCAACCTCTTAGGTAGCTGGAGAATAAAAGGAGATTAAATAAACAAACCCATATAGTGGAATAATGCTCTCTTGAGGACAGCAGAGGAATTTCCATTCTGATGCTCTGCAGTGGCAGATGCTGGGGCATATTCTGGGGTTAGTGTTAAGTGTTTCATTTAACCTGTAAGCAGACTGTGCAACATCAAGACCAAAACTGGAATCAGTTGTTGTGTGCTTACAAAGTGTGGTGTGAAGCACAGCTTCTCTGCCCACAGCAGTCCGTGATGGAGAGGATGAACCTCTTGTTGCCTATGACAATGCTGAGTGCTGACAGCTGAGGAGGAACCTTCTAATCAGTCCAGCCAAACCTCTTCCCTCAGTTACTCTTTCAGATATTAGCTATTGCATTTTGGAGTTACACAGACCAAATAAGCTGATTAGTTTCATATTCTTCACTGTGATGTCTGCATTTTCCTTTGCATGAAATGCAGCCGAGAGGGCTCTTAAGTCTGAATAGCTGAAGGGAGGGGGTTCACAATGCATTCAGTTTAGTAGACTTACTGTATTCATTCACTTAGTGATGTTCTGAAGCATTTGGTTTTCCTGTCACATCACAGGTTAATTTTATAATTTCTTATATTGTGTTTTTATTGCTAGAGCATCTAAGTGTTTTGCCATCAGGTTGCTTTATTCATTCAGTTTTCTTTTAGGGGTCTTAGTTATGGTGAAAATATGAGTGGCAAGGATTCATCAGGTACATCAATACAGCAGTGCACAGACGCAATTCAGAAACATCATTTTTGAAATCAAATGCAGGATGTGGTGTGCTGGAAGGAGCTGCTTTTTAGATTGCTTTGTGTGCAACAAGGTTGTAAGCATTAATTCTCTTATAGGTGAAGCTTAATCTTTGCTTAAAACTGGGGAGTGTAATGGTTGCCTTCCATGGACTAGAAAAAAAATGGCAGCTCCCTCGAAAAGCCCGATTCTGTCCCAACCCCAAACAAAGGTTCTCTTTTAGTGTTGTGAGCAGAGATGCAGGTGGGAGGGGGACGAGGAAATGCCATAGAAACAGAGCTGGGAAGGAGCTGTCAGCCAAGAATGTGGCTGAATGGGCACGGCAGCTCAGTGCTGCGAGCCCAGGGTCTGTCTAAAAGGAGCCAGGAGCTGCAAGGAAAAGGCCAACAACCAGCCCGCTGTTTGGGTCCTCTAGAGTCTCAGAAACAGGGGTTATTCAGGAAAGGGGATGGCATGAGAGGGACTCTGGCTTCCATTTTCTTTGCAACTCAAATAATAAGGATCCCGATTTTTTTATCTTGCAGTTCACATCAGAGCAGAGTGACCATATTTACTGTTGAAGGTGAAGAAATATCTTCAAATTTGTATTTCTTAGAAAGTAGTTGCTAAAATGAAGTGGAAGCAAATCTGAGTAAAGTGTTAAAACCCAAGAAAGTGTGATGGGCTGGACTTGAACAGAAATCAAATCTTTGCTCTTGATGTACTCTATAAAAGGATTAAATAACTTTTTAAACCAAGTATCTACAATTTTTCCCACAGTTTTCAACAAATGCCTGCCTGTAGAGTTACTAATTTTAAATAGCTGATAGTCCTTTCTTCACTGTATAAGAATTTACCATCATAGTGAATGATGCCCATGGCATAACGGGGCCATGTGGAGGTCACAGAATTCTCATTTGAACATGTGCCATATAGAACCAGGTGAAAGGTAAATGTGGAAATAGCTGGCTTCTGGTGTGTTTGTAGTTTTGCTTGTTTTACAAAGAATAAATAAACTTCTCTTACTAGATTAACAGGAACAGCTCTAGCTGTATACCAATTCTGTGTAAGGCTTCTTTCCCTGTGGTGAGGTACAAGTGTTCAGTTTAATCAGTATCTAGTCACTGTTTCCCAGGAGAATTAAGCTGGAGATAACCTTTGGTGATATTCTTTGAGAGCTTAAAAGAAAACATGTTGAAGTCTGGGTATGATTTTCTTATTTTTGCAGATGAAGATGAATAAAGACAAATAACATGGATATATTTTGCTAAGTCGTTTTTCTCATTAATAATGTAAGGAACAGTGAAGAGCAATGGGGGAAATCTGGAATTTAGTCTGCTCAGACTTGTGTGGAAAAACTGTGCCGCTCCAGAGGGGAACAGCAAATGATAGGCCCCTATTATTTGGTAGGCTGACCATGCCTTCTCATGTTCCTGAACAGACAGTATAGATGTTATACTTTGTATCTGAGGCTTGACTGAATTACAGCTGGCTAATATCCATCAGAGCTTTTGTAAGCAAATCATCTGCTTTTCTATTAAATGGTTAAAATGCTACACGGGATGGAGACTGAAGCACCTTCTGACTTATCTTCCTAACGCTTTCAGGGGCCAAAATTCTGACTTGCTCTAGGCTTAAATCTAAATCAGAGGTGGGAAGACAAAGTTAAAGATAAAATCCCAGGGTTCTAACGTCAGCTGCTCCCAGTGGTAACCAGCGGCTCATACTCCCTCCTTGTACACAGTCCTTTAAAACAATCTTGAAAGCACAGAGCAAGAGGGTAAAGCAGGACAACACGTCTCCCGTGTGCCACTCCACAAGCTTGACACAAACCCTCATGGCACACTCCACAGAAAGCTGCTCTGGCACTGAGCTAGATGGTTGCTACTCATGCTGTCTTGGTGTGGGACAACTGTCAAGATGGGTTAGTCTTAATAAATGAGCATCTGACATTGCACCCATGAAACAATACTTACCAAAAAAAGCCCTTTCACTAAAGTTTCTGTCTCTTGAACTGTATTGCGGAGAACTGATTCTGTCTGCAAAGAAAAGCAGGGAGTTCACTGAGGGTCCAAAACTGAGCATAAAAGAGACATTTAAGTTTCTGTGTTTTTCCTACTCAGCCAAAGAAAATTCCAGTGTCTAGTCAGTCCAAAAAGACAGGTGTCTGTGTCATCTTCAGTTGTTCTTGAAATCCACTTTCTTTTTACCTAGAGTGGGGTTTGTATTTCATTGTGTTGGCTTTGTGAAGAATTCTCTTGAAGGTTGGGGAATAGGACAGCTTGGATGGGACAGTTGAAGAAACTATGGTTGAAGGAGTAATTTATTTGGTGCATAGAGGAAAGGCACAGATAATTGTCACACATCCAATGAAGTTTCACTAGCTTCTAAATTTGTGCTGTCATCATTTTCAGTAAGAAGAGCTTTTTGATGGTGGACTCTTGAATTATTTAAAATGTTTTTTAAGATGCAAATCTTCCTGCATCCCAGGTTTTACCGTTATTATATGCAAATTTAAAAAAATGAATAAAAGCAGAACAAATATAATTGTGTTTTTTGCCACAAAGTATTTAATTTCAGCAAAACCAAAACAATGTGGGCTCAGCACCTGACTAAGAATTAAAGAACAGCTGAATATACAGGTTCTCAATTCTGCTTTTGAATTCATGCCTAGACCTTCAATTCTTTGTTTCTGTCTTTACCTATCTGTACAAAAAGGGAAAATTCCTATTCTAATTAGGAAATACTCTTTAAAATCAACAGAGAAGTGCTGCAAAAAATCTCTAAAAAGAAAGAGGTGGTTACACTGCTGTATCCTAGCTGTAAAAGAACAACTACCTATTGGGGCTCGTCTGCACATCTTCTAGTGGTAGATGAACTCCAGTAAAGAAGGTAACTACTCTGGTGATGAGTTAAAAAAACCCAAAAACTTAGGCATTAGAATCTGTTCAAAGTATTAATTTATTTCTGCTAGACAGAAAATATGCTGAGATTCCCTTAGGGTGATAGAACTTTTAAAAGTAGCAATTTCTGCCTAATATTGCTTTTAATGAGAAAATTGGATTTTCTCATTTCATATGTATACACTTCAGTTCTTCTCCAACTTTGTTCTCTAACAGACAGATTTGTAACAACCCTGCCAGAAATGTAAAAACCAAATTTTCTTTTAAACAGGTGAGGCTCTAAGCAACTCATGTTGAGGCAACAGATAGAGAACATATTTTTGTGGTATATTTTGCTGAATACACTGACCAGCCTCTTCCTTCAAGAGCGCTTCTGAAATATTTTTTTCTTTTTTAGGAAATAAATCTGAGGTACAGTAGCTCTGGCATTTTGTGTGCAACAAGGACAAGAAAGAGATTCCACTGCCTGCATACACCTTTTCATCTTATTTCCTTTTAGATAGCTATTCTGGGAACAAGCTGCTGAAGGCAAGCTGACTGGTTTGAAGTTTAATTCTTTAATGAGGAAAGAGTGACTCTGCAGAGATGAGTAACTAGAGAACTCCAATAAATTGCTCTCTTTAGATCTTAGATTATGTTCCTAGCTCATGATGCTAACATTATGCCACTCTGCTAACATCACCTGCTCCAAAGTTATACTGTTGTGTAAATCACTGATGCAAATCATTCTCCATTTACTCTTTGTCATACCTAGCAATCTTGTTAATGCTAGATGCTGGACAGAATACATTTTTCTCTTTGACAAATGTTGTGGGTCTGCAAGGGAAAAAATGTGACTTTAGTTTTGTCAGAAGTCCAGTGAGACATACAAAAGTATAAGGATGGGTTTTGTAAAATGCAACTTCTCTTCTAGGCCAGTTCTGTTTTCTGGCTGCAGCTGTACTTTTCCTCCTCCACAACCAAAGGCAAAACTGATTGTAGATTTGGGTCATTGCCTGCCAGTTGGGAAGAAATTTGAGGAAAATGTCATGATTATAAAAATTAGTAAGGAAGGGAAGGTCAACAGAGGGAGGCAGGAGTCCAGAATAGAATCAACCATTCTTATGATTCTTCCACTCACTGCATATAAAACTCTGGCTGTACCCCAGCACTCATCCAAGTTGGGATCATGATGGAAAATAGCTCTCCCCAGTTACTTATTTGGGAAGGTGGCAGTGGTGTCTTAAATGGACAGGGAGATTAGCCAGAATTCTCATGACCTTTTTTTTTCTCCCTTCTGACGTTGTAATGGTCTTCTGCACTTGCCTTGTGCCAAAAGAGTCATAAAAGATCAGAAATGTATGAACCCAGGAAAGACAACGGGAAGAGGGGAGGTGCAAAATTCTACTAGGACACAATTCCTCAGACTCACAGAAAATTCTACTGTCATCAAGTTTCTGCAAATGATATCCCAGTCTCTTTTACCTAGTAGAGTTCATTTTCACTCCTCTAGAGAGACAGTCCTGTCCATACTCAAAATTCTCCTTGAAGCAAGAAATGCCAGCAAGGAGAATCTTGACACTTGAACAAAAAAACCCCAAACGTATATTTCAGTCAGCAGAAATGCACACCTTCTCTTGAAAATTGTGAATTGCTCTGATTTCACCGTGTTGATTTTAGATATTTGGCTTTTTTCCTATCCTGAATTGGAGTAAGTTGTTAATTTAAAAAACAATTGCACATAAACCCCAAATTTGAGTCAGGCCAATCTGATTTGATTTGAACTCTTTTAAAAGATAAACTGTGCAAAATCACTCTGTCTAAATTTCTAAACTGTTGAGAGACTGTGGTTAAACCATCACACTTTTCCAAATACGAGAAGGAAATTTTATTTACTCTAGGAATATCTCAATGAGTAAGAATTTCCAAAACTTTATTTTTTCATTAAGATGTTTCTGGTTGGTTAAATTCTCAGCATCATGTAACATTTGAATGAAAGGATATCTCTGGCCTTTTAGATTAGTGATATTTACAAAATTGTTAGATGTCTAAATACTGTAATACTTTTGGGTGACCTCTAGGTATTGATGAAAACAGCCCTACTGTGCAGCAAGAAATGTTTTTCATCACCTCTAGAATTACTTTAAGTCTGTCTCAGAAGTATTCACTTCCAGTCTAATCACTTTAGAATGGTCTTCAACTGCACTTGAATTATCTGCACATTTTGCAATTGCTTAGTCTTATCCTACTTCTCACAGAGTTTGTATCACAATTATTCCTCTTGTTTTTATGGTTTCAAAACTCTTGATCTTCTGTAGCTTGCACTAATGTTCCCTTTCAGTCTGAAACAGGAATCTTGAACTCCAGAATGGTACTTGTGCTCTCTGTTGCTTTAATATGTGTGTACCCTCTTCCAGCTTGGGCACTGTCACTGATACACTTACTGACAGCACTAGGTGTACCTATCGACAGCTGAAATCATGCTCTGATCAACATTGTTCTCTCTAGGCTATTAGGCTAGTCTGCTAGATTCTAGTTTTAATTTGTAAATCCTTTCCTGACACTGAGATCTAGGTCAGTGATGTCAAACTTCATTTGGTGACTTAAGTAGGTGCCAGTGGCCGTGAGCTGCAGCACTGCTGAAAAATAGACTTAGCACCCCACACTAAAAAGTGTTCAGTGCGTCTATATTGTGAGAGAATTATTGCTGCTGTTTTCCTTTATAATTTCTGTATGTAATTAGATATGACATCAAAGCTGTCTTGATCTCTAGCTGTTCAATTTTAATCACGAGAAGGCTTAATTCTCAATAATGGTACATCTCTTCTAATGTAAATGGAAAAAGCCTCCTTGAAATTCAAAGGGCAAAATATTTTACTCTCAGGTTCCCAAAGAGATGAAGGTCTACACTGTGGTGCTGTACAGGAATTCCTTTCTTTAGAAAACCTTTACCATAACTTTAATTAGAAGTACATATGAATTAGAGAAGCTTCTAATTCCAGTTAGAGGTTGGACTAAGTTTGTGAGTAGCAGTTTATATTCTCCTTGTTTCTTCCCCTAGTACTTGGGCCTGGAATATCTGTGGTACATTGTGCCAATTTTTTTTTCTCTCTAAAACGCGTAACTCTCCACTGCGAGATTGTCCTCTATATTTACAGTTGCTGTATTACAACTTCTTCCAACACATTTTTTTTTTTCCCCATGCTTCTGAATCTAAATCAGCCTGGGCTCCTGGGATTTCATATCTCCTTACAAATTCTTACCTGAGCACTTTGCCCTCCTATTTCCTGGTGCTATGAATTCACACCTTAAACCTAGGCTTTCCTCAGGTGTACACCTATAATCCTTTACTGTGGAAGATACTTTGGTTTGTATCAATGAATACTTATTTGAATGCCAAAATGTTAACTTTGAATTCTTTGTATTAACCATTTGAAATCTGACATTGACTCTATCCAACTATGCAGGCTTTGTAGTTGCTACTTCTGTGCAGATGAACAGTTTTCTTTTACGTCTTCTTTCCTTCCATGTTGAAATGTGTTGGAACTGTTCTGTTTCATTGAAGTGTATCACATACCTAGGGCAGGTTCAAGCCTGAGGGACTGTGAAGTGTAAAGTCTTGTATTATCAGTCTCCTGAGGCAGTTGCTTGCTGCAGTGTGTTTTGTCTGAGGCTGGTTTGCAATTCTTTCTATTTGACATCAGTGCTGAAAGGCTTTGTACTACAAATAGAAGAAGAGAGAATTATTTTCTATTTATAACATCTGAAGAAGGGAAAAACCTTTACATCTGTGAGGGTTTAGAAATTTTTCATGCATTGTAGGTGTAGTCCAAATGATAATGTTGCCAGTACATTCTAACGCAAAATTTTAAAAATAATGATATAACTGTCTTCCAAACAGATTTTTTTTCCCCTCAAAGTGAGGGAGTAACTGTTACAGAGCAGTGAATTTATAACATTCATCTTTCTTACATATACAGTTTTTCAAAGAACAAAATATTAATAGGACATCAGAAGATCCCTGCTTAAGTGAGGAGGGAAGAGGAAAGCAAATTTTGAGAAATTTCAGTCTTCCACTCCAAATGTGGAAGTGTAACTCCACATTGGAATTCAGCACATACCAATCACACCTGAATCCTGCGTTCTGAGGTTCTATAGTTTTAATCAAATGCCCAGACAACATCATAACCCTCTGCAAGCTTCCACTCAACAGGCTGGCAGTGGTCCAAATGCTGGCAGAAGCACTTGCACAAACACAAAATGTTAGCTTTTTCTTCTTTTTATTTTCTGCCAGACACAATTCAGCAGCATTCCAGATGACACACCTTCTGTTAAGTAAGGAGAAGGGAGTGATGAATGCCTTCAGAAGGGAAATCGTGATGCTGTGGCATTAGTTAAGCACTGTCTTCCTCTCTGGTTAGTCCTAGCCCCAGCTGGTTTTGCTTAGCTGCCTGATTTGGATGATCAAAGATGATCAAGCTCATTCTGTTTCCTGACAGCTGCAAAGCCTTTTAAGATAAATCCAAAATTACCTCTGAGGAGGTAAAGGGGGGAAACTAAATTAATGAATGATGGGAAAAGGCCAGAGCAAGGAGAGGAAACCACTATTACCGCAGCTAAATATGTACCATCTCTTCATGATGCATCAAATTACACTGAAGGATGCTTTCTGTTAAAACTTCTTAGTAGTATGGGGTTTTATTTGCCTTTGTCATCTAGTCCTTGCCAGTAAGCTGAAAATGAGCTGGGATGCTGATGTACAGTTGTGGAGACTTTTGTTGGATTTCTGTGTAGCCAAAGCTACATCAGTGTAAGGAGGTAAGAAAACCAGCTCCTCTCTAATGTCTTCTAGAAGCTGCTGGGGCAAGACTGACTTATCTCCAGGAATGATGTCAATGGATGTCCAGAGTATTGAAGTCCTGTTTTAGAAAGCATAGAAATAAAGTGTTTGCTTCTGAGAAACACCTATTGAAGAGGGTCTTTTCGCCACCTCCTCTTCTATTCTTTGTCCAGCAGGAGCGAGAGGGGCTCTGAAGAGCAAACCTTCATTTTCCTGTAGGAATGATCACTGCAGGTCACCATAAGGTCTGAGTTAAAAGACCTTGATCTCAGACCACTGAATGCTGATGAATGAATTTTGTGTGTGCTAATTCAAAGCTAGGACCCTTCCGTGGACAGTGGAAGGGCTATGCTTTTGCCAGCATAGCCTTTGCCTCTGATGCTCAAGCAGTGGCAAGCTCAAACACTTGGGCCATTGGTACCCTGGAAATAAAAGGTGGAAATTAGGTGCTACAGGCAAATCAGACTCTGAGGTGACTGGGGAAGGGGATAACAGAAGTTTTTAAGGAGAGTTATAGAAAGGGTGAATGAGGAGTGATTGCGCTGCATCTCTCAACAGAGCAACAAACGCAACTCACTGGTGACAGATCAAACCTAACATGAGGCACGTTCTCATACAGTGCACACTTAAAGTTTTCCAGGAAGTACCACAATTTACATAGTCACAGAAGTGATTCAATCAGTTCAAGAAAGAGACTCTGTTGAGACAAAAGCCCTGGGCAGTCCAGGGGGTCTCTGGGCTGAAGACTGATGAACAGAGAGGAGGGGTGGTATTGCAGAAGCGTCCCTACTTGCTGGTTCAGTTCCTGAGGCTCCTCTGTTTCTACAGGTTGAGTAGAAGACACTGAGTTGGGTGGATCTTGGGTCCATGTGCTCTTCTCACAAACCCAGTGCCAGACTGAGGGAAGATGCAGAAGGTGGAACACTGGGGTTCTGTTTTGCTTTGGAGGAGAGGAAATAGCAGAGACAACTGCCTTTTGTGGTCAAAGTCTGTCCTGTTATCTGCTAATTGATTTTTTTTTCTCAGTGACTTGAGCAATAGATCTGTGCTATCCTTATTATTTTTTCATAATAGATTTTTTACCTTGTTTAGGTGGTGATAATATCTTTTTTTTTCCCCAAGTGTTTTTTATTTTAAATACATATATATGTATGTATGTTTACATGACCTTGAAAAAATCAGGTTTTTTTTAACCACTCCACTGTAGTGGTAGCAGCATCAGGTAAATCAGCTTGTAAGAACTTGTTTTTCTTAAAGTGTGATATTTGCACAACATGAAGGGTGGCAAGTTAAAACTTTGACAATGTGATCCTTATTTTTTTCTCAGATAAATTATTCTGAAAACTCTGAGAATAGCACAAGATGCATCATTCAGGCTTTGCATGAGCTACTTGTGTTTGCAAAAACAAGGCTAATATCCCAAGTGTAGCTACTCTACGAAAGCAGATTCATAATGCTTGTAAAGGAAGCAAGGATGAAGAACACTGAAGCTAATGTAAGAATCAACCTGATAGATGGCCTAGGATAAGCTTTCTGGGTTTCTGTGGTTTCACAGAAACATGCTAACTTCAGGGCATAGGAATATGGGACTGGAAAAGACATGGATAATTAAGTCCATTATTCTATTGCAGACAACAGCATCAATTAGTCATATCATAAAAATATTAGACCCACATTTCCTCTGTCTTCACACCATCCAGCCAAACTGATTTATGCTCTGAGAAGCCGAGTTGCATTTTTTGTCTGCCAGTTACCTTCATTTGAGAGACAATTTCTAGCAAGTGATCAAGGTCTTCATCGTTATTAAAAAATAAGATACAATTCACTAGGGAAAACAATGCAAAACCGACAAGGAAAAGAGGTGAGGTGTGTTAATGAATTGGCAACAAATATGGAGATCAACACTTCAGACTTATCCTCTGAATAAGAGCAGAAAGTGCTTTCAAAGGACAGTTGGATAAAGACGAGGGACTTCACTGTGGATGCGACTAATATTTGAATGGCATATGTTGACTTTAGTGCCTGCCTTTTAATATTTGCATTTGAAGACTGTACTGTCTTTGTTTCCAAGCTCATTTACTAAGAGTTAACAACATGAACTTAAATTATTTTCTTTCTTTGCATTAGAGCTTGAATGGAAAAGATTAAAAGATTGAGGTGGGAAGGAGAATATACTTTGTAGTTGTGTGATTTACAATAGTGGCCTGTCTCATCCGTATCATCACTTTATGATGAAAAAGAAAAAGGTGAGAAGCAACAAGAATAGATCATCATAACAACAGCTACAATGTTCTTTATCGTTTTGGACTTGTCACTCTTCGAATGATTAGATACTTGTCCAATACATAATTAGTGTTGCGTTTCCAAAAGGAGTGAATGGATTTGATGTTTTTAGATGCAAGCTGAAATTAAAGATATTCCATAGAGGTTTTTTGATTTTTGAGAAATTATCCAGAAAGTTTTGGACTTTTTTTTTTTAATTATTCCACATTTCTCTTGATGTCAGCAATTTTTTTTTTTTACCTAACCTTTAGACCATCTCTGTAGCACTTCCTCCTATAATTGGTTTATATGTTTTTTCCCATTTACTGGCTAGTTTGAGGATATGAAGAGGTTAACAGGAAAGACCTTTCCTTCCCTATTTGTCCTTTCTGCTGCCTTTTTTCATCCCTGTCTCGTCATACTGCTCAGAGAAGAGCTAATATTAAAAATAGATGAGATGTTGTTTTACAAATGGTAATTCAGCTCCCCTCATTACTAGTTGAGTACGAGTCTCTTTGATAATGTTGCTTGTTCTTTTTATAACAAATCTTCACCAATGTTGGATGCTCTGTCAGACAGAGCCAGGGGCTTTGACTCTGTGCCTGCTTCACTGTACCTTAACTGTATTCTGTAGATAGCCCAGATCCATGCCTTGGAACAGCCTGTATTCTCCCAAGAGTGGTCTTGCCGGATGAAAGCCCATTTAGCTTAATGTCCCATCTCTGATAATGGTCAGTAATGTCTAGCAGAAGGTATCAGGGCAGGTCTGGCATTTAGCAGTATTTTCCCAGAATGCTCTCCCAGATAGAGGAATTAGTGACATGGGGGCATCCTGAACCAAAAAGTGGTGATTTGTATTACTACCTCTCAGCAGCCTTTTCTTCTGTAATTGTCTCCAGGCTTTTTCTGACTTGTGGAAATGTATCCATAAAGTTCTGTAGAAAAGAACTCCAGAGCTTAACTTCATATTATTTCAAGAAACACTTTGGGTTTGATACTCCTACATCTGAATTTTTCTTGATTCTGTGTCCCTACCTGCTCCATAGTTCTTTATTTGGAAACCAGTAATTATTTTGGCCTTTTACTTGGTATCCACAGTTGTATATGTTCTTAGCATACCTCCCCTTACTTACCTGTTTCCCAACTCCACTTTCACTTCAAGCTGTTTTGGGTGAAGTCTGAGATCATCAGTCTTATTGATTTACATCTGACCCCTTTCAAAAGGGATGGAAAAAAACCTCAACTCATCCTGTTAGTTGCAAATATTGCAAGGTTGTTGCAGAGAATAAAGCAGGCATTGCCTCTGCCCGAAATGCTTGGGTGGTGTCACTCTTCCAAGTTGCAGAAGCAGTATGTGCAGCCACCACTCCCCAGGAACTAGGGCTGGTGCTTGCAGGACTAACTGGAATTTTCACTTGTTTTGTATCTGATTTGGTTTTTTCCCTTAGAAGAAATTAAGACTCAGCATCTTCTTTGGAGGGAAGAGAGAGCTCAGCAGCTATGAAAATCAGGGTATTAGTGTCAGGTAACTGGGGCCTCTGAGCTTCACCCTCTGACAGTGTTTCCCTACTGTTCTGGTTTTGTGAAACAGATCTCCTGGAGTAATTTTTTCATGGCTTGATAGAAGTGTTTTCCTGAACTGCAGGGAATCAAGATAATTTGGTTTTACCTGTGCAATAGTTGTTCCTGCTTCCCAACAACTGAGCTGAGCAGTCTGAGAGACTTTAAGTATAGAAATAGGACATTAGGAAATAGGTCATGCTTTTCCAAAAAAGACAACTATCTTTCCTTGGACTGATCAGTACTGGTAATTGTGCAAATATGCTCCCATGGAACAGAGAAAGGTTAAGGTTCTACTTCTTTATTAAGCTGGTTTGATGTAAAAAGGACTCCAAAGGAAAAAAGTTTTCTCCAGATTGCCCTTATTGGTATTCTGTTAAGACAATAAGAGGTGCAGAGGTGTTTATTTAACCATTCTCTACTTTCATGGCTCCCAGGGAGCATGGGTAGATGTAGAGACCTGCACTTGGAAAGGGAAGATAATTGGCTGGCCTCCCTTCAGGAGAAGGTATAGAGGAACACTCTATAGTGATCTGAGTTCGCACTGTGTGCAACTGCAATTTCAGCTCTGCCCTTGAAATGCAGATTAAACAATGCTGCCAACTTGTATTCTTCTGTCAAACATTTTGCTGGCTTGGGAGTCTGTACACAGCTTACCATGTACGTCCTCTGACAGGGTTACTGCTGCTGGGCGCTTGGTTGTGGCGTTTGCTTTCCTCTTGGGCAGAGGATGCAGTTCAGTTGTTTGTCTGCTCCTGAGATAACATAGTTCCTTGTATTTGCTGTTGTGAATATTCCAAAACCGTGTTGTCATTACTGAGGAATCTGCTGACTGTGAAGTAAAGTTGCTCTTGCATGGGAGGTGTAGGGGAGAGTAGCACCCCACACAGCATCTTTCTGCTTGTTTCCTGTAGTGCTCTACCTTTTATTCAGCCAGCTTCAGTTTTCCCTTTCTGGCCTCTTCCTATGTAGTTGGCTCTTTTCTTTGCAAACAGCATTTTGACAATAAAGCTACAGGCGTGTCTGCTTACATGTTGTCTCACAACCAATACATTTGTCTTCTCCAGGGCCAGCTGGACCAGTGGCAGCTATGGAGACATGACAACATTTAAAAGCATGATTTGATACATATAATTTGAGACATCCCTAAGGAATGGGTAGGTTCTTGGGTATGTCAACCCTCTTCACTACCAAAGGTACTCAGGGGCAGGTGATCTGAATTTTCTCTACTCTGTCCTTTTTTTTTTCTCTGTAGTATGTTTTAAAATGGGTCAGTAGAGCCTTCACAGACTCCAAAGCTGTGGAATTCACTTTCTCCTGAGGCTCTCTGGCCTGACTTTTGATTCTAACATGGAATTACACCTGTAGAAGTGCCACAGAAGGTAGAAGGGCCACCATGTTTGCTCTCATGTTACATATGGTGTGTATTTGCTGTTCCTGTGGACTAAAGTGTTGGTGTTGGGTGGCAAAAGTGACATGTGAGGTCTGAGGTGTAGTGAATGTTACAGCATTACAGCATTACCTCATTAGAGAATCTACTTATAAATTTGTGCATCCACTAGTTTCAAGACTTGTATTGGTATAAATATGCTGGCAAGAAAGGCCATACTGATCTCTTGGTGACGTATCCTAAGGAGTTGCTCCAGCAGGACAGAAAATGCCACTTAGTAAAAGCTGGGAGCACCTGCTGAGTTATGGTTGTACATGGAATTTATTTGTAACTTTCATACATAGGGTTTTCTTTCGGCTGGCAGTAGAATTCTTGTTGATACATAATTTTTAAAGCCTCTTACTTTGGTTCTTTTTATTCTTTACCTTCTTTTAGAAATATAGATTAAGATATTATGATTTTGAGGAGATGTAGCTCTTATGTGCCCAATTCTGTAGAGCTAAGAACAGATTGCTTTTTGGAGAGGAGGCATAACACTTTCTGAAAACTGAAGGTTTTTTAAACTACACTTTAAAAAAAAAGAAGACATTGAAAGTCAATTAAAAATAAGGATCTCAAAGATATATTAGTGATGTATCTTTACCTCTTTATCTTTACCTATCAAAGATTTGAATTCTATGATAGTTTGGAAAATTTCTGATTTGAGAAAGAAGTAGAGACAAATAAAACTGTTAGGGTTTGTACCTTCCTATACAAACTGAACCAAAATATCTTTTTTAAGGTCAGAAGGAAACTGGGATATCTTTTTTTTTGTTTGTTCCTTCCCTTTGTTCCTAATGAAGTATCCTGCCTGTATGTGTCTTAATTGTCCACTAGTGGCACCTTGTCAGTCTTTAAGACAAAAACCTGTGCAAGATCTGATGCACCTGCTTAGCCAGTAAAAAGGCTCATTCAAGAAAGAGAAAGCAAAATCGAAATGAAATAAAAGGAAAAGAATTTGTGATGAAAGTCTGTATCCTTCCTATCTTTGTTTTCCCTTTCCATTTGGTTCATCTGTCTGTTTTGCAAAAAAAAAAAAAGAAAAAGAAAAAGAAAAAAAATTGCTGAATGGCTATACATGTAAGTTATCCCTGTGAATTTGGGTGCTGAACTCTGTCCTCTAACCACCAGTATCTAAACAATACTGCATGCAATTTCGAGTTGAGTGCACAGAATAACTGAAGTTGGAGAAGACCTCCAAGAATATTGAGTCCAATTGTTAACCTACAAACTTGGTGTTCACCACTAAACCATATCTGCAAGTGTCACGTCCACATGCCTTTTGAACACTTCCATGGATGGCAATTCTACCATTTCCCTGGGCAGCCTATTCCAATATCTGACCACCCTTTCAGAGAAGAATTTTTTCCTAATATCTAATCTAAACATCTCCTGGTCCGTTTTCTCACATTCTGTTGCCTGTTACCTTAAAGGAGACACCAACAACCACCTCACTACAGCCTTCTTTGAGGTAGTTGTAGAGAATAATAAGTCAGCCCTGAGACATTTCTCCCCTGAGAAAAGGTTCTCCTGGCTAAACAACCCCAGCTCCTTCAAGGTAATTGCAAAACTCCAGTCTTGTGTAGCTTTTCAACTCTTAAGAGTTTTAATTTTCCCTCAGTTTGGATGCAGCCATCTTCTGTTACAGCAGAACAGCATTATCTCATTAGAGAATCTACTTATAAATTTGTACATCCACATTGGATGTATTGCATCCACATTGGATTTATTGCATGATTGATTGAGGAAATTACATTCATTCTAGGTGATCCTGGACTAACTGGACTAAAAGATCTCCAGAGTTCCCTTCAAACCCTAACTATTCTGTGATTCTATGAGTCATTCAAAGACATCTTCTGATTTTTTTCAAAGCATTTGCATAAGACAAAGAAAATTCTACTGGTTGTATCTAACAGCTTAACAAGCAAGGCCTTTGCTTCCTTGTCGACAAATACAGATATATATGTAGTCTGTATATGTATTTTCTTAATTCATGTCATTATAGAAGAAATAAAACCAACTTATTGTTAAGCTGGAAGATACTAATAGCTGGCAACTCAAGGCTGGAGATTACTCTAAAAAGCCTGAAAAAAATAACCCTTTGATGACTCCAGAGAATTAAAAAAGCTATTTTAGCAATAGTGAAAGAAGCTGTGGGTAAAGACAGCTTAAGGTCATAGGTACCTGTAACAAGTCCATCTACAAGGGTATCCTTGGCTGCAATACCAGGGCATGGTGTTTTACTTTCAGGCTGTGCATGTAGAAAGAACAAACAATTATTTTTTCTTTTGCCTTGACAGGAGCTGAAGCAGTTCTTCCAAACAGAGTTTATGTGAGAGACACTTGAGGTTTCTGAGGTAGGAAGCTGCCAAGCCTTTGCTCTTGCTGCATTTGAGAGATGGGTGGATGTTTTGAGCATGTTCATAATTAATAAACTGATTTGCAGATGTTAATTTGTTTTCAGTGATTGAACTGTGTTCTAATGGATGTAGACTTCTGAACATTAGCCAGCTGCTTGGGCCAAGAGCCACAGACATCAGACTTCTTGGATTATCTGGTTGCTGATATGTGAAAATCCATGTTTTGGGTCAATTGATAAGGGGGAGGCTTGCAGTCTTTTTGATGGATTTGATGAGCCCAGAGCAGGATACTTCAGCTACATGGTGTGCAGGGTGCCAGGGGTCCCGTGCTCCATCAGAGGGCTGCTGGGTGTCAGAACCTCTGTTGGTGATATTGTTTTTGTTGTGGCCAACTTCTCTCTCCAGCAACAAGCGAGACCTGGAATACAGCTGCAGACAGCTGATAAGTGAGCAGGAGGTGTCCTGGAGCATGAGACTTGGTGAGTTCAAAAAGTGCTTTTTTTGAACAGGCAAACAAAGCAAGCTCCTGTTTAAACTTTTGCTAGTCATAACCTTTCTAGTGCTAAACAACCTATGGTGTTGCTTAACATGCGGCACAGCATTAAGTTGTTACAACTTTATTAGCGTGGATCTTTGATGTTTTACCTTCTGATAACATCTGTTTGTAATTTTTTTTAAAAATTATTTTAGAAATGTTCAACTCAAGCTTGAAATCATAGTGAAGCAAAGTTGAACATGTTTGACTTTAATGAAATAAGCTGAAGTGAGAGGCTAAGACATGACAGGTCAGAGACAGCAAAGTGAGAAATAGCAAGGGTTTCTCTCAAGGATCAGGCAGTAAAGTCACGCGCAGTAATTTAGGAAGAGAGCTGCTGAATAGCTTAAAAGTATGAGGAGAGCCTCCCCTTGCCTCAGATCAGAAAAAGGAGTGTGACTTTTGGCTCCTGAGACCCCAATTCTCAGTTACTCTCTTTGAACCATAATGTAAGGCAACAAGAAAGAAGGATAGCAGCATCCACCCTTTGTATTCTGGGACAGCTGACAGCTCTTAGGTATAATATTAGAGCAACGTCAGAGCATCCCGAAATTGCACTGTGCTTTGCAGTCTATGCCAGCCATAGAGGGACCATAGAGCAGGGTCCTTATAGCTTGCATGCTCTCCTGTGTCACTCTGCCTTTGGCCTGCTCCCAGTCTATCTCATTTTCAGGATGGCATTTTTAACTCCTTTACATCTTTTTTTTACTTCCAGACAGGTGGAGAAAATGGACTCAACAAGCTCAAGAGCTCTTAAGTGTGAAAGCTGAAGAGCTGTCTATTTTAATGAGCGTGGAATCAAGCAAAGGTGGCAGGAGGTCTGCATGGGTGAGCAAGGAGCTCCTGACAAAACTTGGAAGGAAAGGTACAAGAGCTGGAAGCAGGGTTAGGTGGCCCAGACAGAAGGTAGAGCAACCGTCCAATCTGTCAAAGATGGAGTTAGGAAAACCAAAGTCCACCTGGGGCTGAGTCTGGTGAGGGGTTGCAAAGAGTGACATAAAAGGCTTCTACCAGTATATCAGCAACAAAAAGAAGCCAAGGGAAAACACAGACCTGCTACTGATCAGGACAGGGACTCTGGTGACAAAGGACACCAAAAAGACTGAAGGTACTCAATACCTTCTTCAGCTTGGTCTTTAATGCTAAGATTTACCTTTCAGGAATCCTAGGTTCCTGAGGCCAGAAAAAAAGTCTGGCTAGGAAGACTTCTCCTAACTGGTGGTGGATCAGGTTAGGGAGCTGATAAGGTGCTGAGTGATCTGAATGATGTGATACTGTTGCCATTCTTGGTTACCTTTAAAAGGTCGCAGTGATCAGGAGATGACTGGTGACTGGAAGATAGCAAATATCACACCCTTCAAGAAGGGCAAGAAGGAAGATCTGGGGATCAGCTTCACCTTCATCCTTGGGAAAAAGTGCAACAGCCAATCCTGGAAATCATTTCTAGGTACGTGAATGAAAAACGGATGATCAGAAGTAATCAGCATCTATTTATGAAGGGAAAGTCAGGCTTAATCAGCATGATAACCTTCTACACAGAAATGAGAGGTCCAGTGGAGGAGGGAAGAGAGTGAAAGTTGTTTAATCTGTCTTTAGGAAGATATTTGGCAGCATCCTCACAGGGATGATGTTACAGGCTATACAACTGGACAGTGAGATGGACTGAAAACCAGTGGAACTGCTGGGCTCTGATGGTTGTGGTCAGTGGCACAAAATGTAGCTGGAAGCCATTCACTAGTGAAGTACCCTAGTTGTTGATACTAGGTTCAAAGCTGTTTATCCTCCTCATTAATGATCTAGATGATGGGTGAGAGGACTTGGACCTGTCCACATTTGCAGATGATACAAACCTGGAAAGACTGGCTGCTATACCAGAATATTGTGTTGTGTTGCCATTTGGAAAGACCTGGACAGGCTGGAGGACTAGGTAGAGAGGAATGATATGGAAAAAAGTGAGATGCAAAGTCCTGCATGCTGGAAACCTCGTGCATGAGTACAGAAACTTTCCTTCCAGCACTCACATAAGTTCACATAAATCTGTGCCTAAAGCTTCTCTTTCTGTTCAGCTGCATCCTGCTGCAACTCGATTCCTGTTTATGAAGTGTACTAGGCTGTAAGTGAGATTAATACGGAGATATGCTTACAATTGTGGGATTGTCTAACTTAGGTTGAACTTCCATTAAAAGGTTTTTAATGGAAGTTAAAAACTTCCATATGATCCATAATTGCATTCTTTAGTAATTTTGTTAGAGCATATTATTTACATTAATCATTTTAGTTGTGCTTCAATTGTTTTTGAGTTGATCACAGAGAGACTGCTTTTTGGTTGGTTATCTTTAGAATGGAACATGAAATGATCAAATTTGGTTTGTGAAAATATCAGAATAATTTATAATTTTCTGGCAAAAAATATCTGTAAAGTGAACATATTCACACTTAAACTTCTTCAAAATGGGAAATCTTGGTCAGTTGCAAAGAACATCTGGGTCTTTGTGGGGCTGCAAAATTGGAAATATCTCAGGAAAGAAAAATGCGATCTCTGTAAGTATCAAGAGTATTGTGCAGAAGACAATGTATTGATCTTGGTTAAGTGAATTTAGGTTATACCCTCGTTCTATCCTCGGTCTACCTAAGGTGACCTATGGAAAATCCTTGATTTTCGGGATCATCAGGTTTTTTAAGTGGTAATAAATGTTTTTCAATTAAAAATTAAAAACCATAAAATAGCCACTTCCTATCTCTTTGACCTGATACATAAATGGAATCATATATTGATATGAAAATTTTAAGAGAAAAAAATTAAAATTCTCATTACTTCTAATTAATTCTTCCCAACACCTTCCCCCTGCCCCCCATGTGTTAATAACAAATGAACAAAATTGATATGTGATTCCCTGCCCTTCTCTCTCCAACAGTTTTGGAAACTCTTAGCTAATTCTAAAAAGAAATACTGAACATGTCCAAATGAAAAGTGAGCTGCTTGTTGGTAATGAGTTGCTTTGTTCCCCTTCCCCTTTTCTTGTTCCTAGCATACCCCTTTACTCTCATAAAATGAAGTTTAGTGCTGTGCTTGGAAAAGTAAGGTAAAATGGGATACTGGTTTGGATGTATATTATATATGCATTGAAAGCCTCAAGACTGCAGGAATTTTAAGATGAGATGATTTTGCAGAAATCCTAAGAGAATGCTTTTTGTAATCTTTAGATTTAGTCTGGCCTCTCATGTAGGTCAGGCTTATAACGATTTCACAAAATCACTTCTACTTCACAGCCATGATTTCAGCTTGGGTTAGTGTACCCTATATTAACAGTACTTCCACCAAGGCAAATGGACAAGATCTGAGGGCAGGAGCAAGTCTTTCAAATAGCTTATTGTCTGATGAGGCAGAAGCTGTGGGTTCTGTTGGAGACTTGGCTCATTAGCAGACTTTGAAGATGGGGCTCTGCTAGGTGAAAACACATCCCCAGGTGCTACCTCTTAGTGTGCAAACCTGTGCAGCAGCAGAAGCACCTGGTCAGCAAATCAACCCCCAGGTTGTTTAGGTAAGTGAAGCTACAAACTGCTGTAAAAGCTTGGACCAGATCCCGGATGAGCAGGACAATCTTGTAATATTCTGCCTTGCTCCTGGTATGTATGTAACACTTAAGCTATTCAATATTTTCCAGGGTCTTAATAAGACTCTTACCATTCCTTTAGGAAAGGAAAATGTACAGTGGCTAATATGATGGAATTGTGGAAGCTCTGGAAAAAGGGTCTAAGGTAGAGTGGAATCTGAGCTATCTGTACCTGACACTCTCCCTGATGAGTTTGCTTTATTTTTTGTTCCTGAAGCTTTTTCTGTGTCTGTGATCAACTGTGGTCAAATTTACATGATGTTTCAGTATGTACAAACCGGCTGCTGCAAGCAGATTTTTTTTTTACTCTGGGCCTATGTTCTGAGTGGTGATGTATGGCTTGCTATCTACTTGTTGTTTGGGACTGCAATGTCAGAGTTGAGTTCTCGCTAAAGGACGAAATAAAAAAAGTAGATGTATGTTTGCGTGCCTATCCTCATCCCTTGCTGATGCAGCAAAGAGTCTTCAGGTTTTGCTTGCTATGTGGAACTTGTTCCCCTGTCACTTCTAATATTGTTCTTCACACATAGCTTAGGGCCTAATGTTGCTGACGCAACTAAACTTGTTTAATTTTATCCGATTGACTGTGCCACTTAGTGTGCTTAGTCGTCTGCTAAAAATCCTTTTGTTAAGATTGAGAACCAAACACAATAGTGAGTATTTGATCCTACCTATTTATGCATGGCTAACATCTTTTGCTTTTATGTTTAACTTTCTGCTACAAAAGTAATGAAATATTTATTCAACTGTTAAGGATCAGTTTGTCTTCTCTCATGATTAGGTGATCTTAAAAGGATATACCTTGGAGAAGGAAAAAGGCTCTGGCATTCTCCAGCACCTCTGTCAAGAGAAGTCTTTACACTGAAGTGGGGCATGTATTGTTATTTTGGTAGGCTGGACTTTTTTGCTCATAGGAACTGTGGTCAAAGGCTTTGAATTCTGGCATATCTTTTGAGGTCACTTGTGACTTGCTGTGGTCAGCCTGAGTGATCAGCTGTCAGATGTGGTCTAAGACAGTGGGGTGCTCTGCAGCCTGTCTCTTTGTGTTGGGTTTTGTAGAATTTAAATCAGCATGGCAGGCATTACAATGATCTGCAGTAAGTGCAATGCTGTATCCCTATAAAAATCAGTTACAATCATGATCAGATTTCTAGGACTAACAAGGAAAGAGAAATTTTTTTCCTTCTCCTGCTTTCTAGGCTATGTGGTACCTTTCACCTGGGACTTTAATCCTGATGACTTAATGCTGGATATTCTGAGTATCTCACCTGATTCCCATACAGATGAAACCAGCTGAGAAAAATCTTCAATATATTTAGATCACCATATGTTTTCAGAAAACTCTTCTCCTGGAATGAACATTCTTAAAAACAGGCTTACTAAGAGGATAGCATCTGTTCATTTAGTTGTCAAGACCTAGAATGCACTTAGACAAGAGCCAGTAAATGCTGGAAATGAGGGAAGGAGAAAATATAATTAAATGACCTCTGCTTTCCTCCTCAACAGTCATACACCCACACAGCCTAAAGAAGCCCCACTTTCTTCATGCTGCATGATTTTCTTATTTCCATTACATTACACATTTGATGCATGGGTTAGTGAGCCTCAGGCTGGACTTCAGGTTGAAGTCTAGTATTTTTGTATCATTGAAAATCTTAGCCAGATTAATCTGTTTCTGACAATGATACAATGATGTTGGGGGGGAAAAAAAAAGGCATTTTATCAACTTCACTCTCTATCAGCAGCTCTAGTATGTCCAGGCCTTGATACTTGAAAGATGATTTTTCTGTTAGAGTTCAGTCTCTGCCAATTCTGTGAAATGTTACTAAAATGCAGCTAAGCAAGAAGCCTGTGGAAAAATATCAGATCTTTTTCACGCCTTGTCAGTTTATGTTGTAATTGTTGGATAAGATTTTTAAATATTCTGCATGATGATCTCAGTGTGCAAAGCATCACCTTAGGGTGTATGGGGATAAGCAGTGAGCATCCCTTTTTGTAAGGACCAGCAGGTAAGGTTACAGAAGTGCATAGAGCAAAGCCTCGTGGTTTTCCTAGCAAGAGCAGCAATTGAAATTCTTAAAAATGTATCAGATTTTGTGCAAGAGGGAAAGCTGGGGAGAAATCTCAGGTTTTAGGAAGGTTTTGACTGTTGCCATCACTGTGGTTTGTTACAAAACCATGCTGTTGAGCATTAAGTCCTCCTGTTTTGGTTTGCAATCTGCAGGGCTTTGGGGGGAGCTCACTGATCTTCATTTTAGGGATGGGGATAGGCCTTGTATTCTACTTAGCAGCAGCAGCAGCAAAATAAGGCATTTGGACATAAAGTGGAAGAGTACAGGTGCTCTTTGAGAGAGAGGGGGAACCAGGCCTCAAGGTCTTAAGAGGAAGTTCAGCTGATCATCATGTTACTGTGTGTTTAGGCCAGGGGTCCAACATCTCTCACTTTAGAAGAGAGAAGCCTCATATTGAGGGTTAGTATTTGGGGGGAAAAAAAAAAAGAGGGTGGGGGGAGGAGAAGCGAGGTTGGCATTTTGCTATAATTTATCCATGAGTTTAAGGCAGACCCTGATCATCTGCCCTTGTTTAGTGATGACTTCTCAGAATACTGAAATGCCCATGTGAAAGTAGGTGAGATATCCCAGCTTCTCTTCTTAAAGGCTTTCAGAACATAACAGACAACCCCAACAAGCCATAATCAGTATGTTCTCTTTAGGTGCTGGAGAATGAAGGTTTCAAGTGCAGGATATGGCTGGTGCCTGCCACAGACATGGAACGGAGTTCTTAGCATGATATTCTTGTATTTTTCAAGCTGTGTGGACCCAAAGGAAAGATGGGGATGTGGGAACAGGTTGAATTGTGGCAACACAAAGGAGCTTTCCCTAGAGATGCTGTAGTTAAGGTGGAACATGTTCAGACAGAGAGGTAAGCTCAGGGGAGAGTGGATTACTTTTGGGCAGTGTGGGAGTTTGGCACTGTGCTATTTTATTATTTTATTTAGAATTCTGAAAATGCTAAAAATGGCTCCTATTATGCTCCAGGTACTTTTGACATGCATTAGAAATACATGACAAAAATACCCTTAGTGCAGAAGTACAAATGAATATTTCAAGCAAAATGACAGTAAAATGAATTAAGGGTTGAGAGTTGACATTAATAATGTAGGCTGATCTACAGCACCTTTATTTTTCATCTGTAAAATGGGGATAATGGTGCTGACCCAGTTTGTAAATGACCCCTGAGATCAACTGATGAAAAGCATCACCAACAGAACCGGTAGTGATAAAAATTGGTGTTAGCGATGTAATGTAATTGCTTTAATTTAAACAGAATTTTATAAGTATTGGGACATCCAGAACAGAAGTTAAAGAAATGTAAATATATTTAAGTGTGCAAATGCTCTCATATTGTATATGAGTGCTTCTGCTGAGCAGTGATGCCATATGGTAACCATGCAATTACAAGCAATATGGTTTTTTATATTCATGGATCAAACCGATCTCTTTAAAGAAACATAAATTTTTTTGACTTGGCTCCTTCTGCTGTCTGTCACTGTCACTCACTGATTCCACATTACAGGCTGCTTCTCACCACCTTTCTGTTTTACTGCTTCCTACTTCTGAGGCCCTTTGGCCAGCAGCATACCACAGCTGAGCACTTTGTCCTTTCTGTAGTGTTTTTAGCTTATGTACTTAGGCTGTCTCTGTCATCTTTTTTGTTTTGACTGTTTGCCTTAAGCCTCTACTGTCAACTCCACCCAACCTTTTTACTCAGAGTGTGGTACCCTGAGAAAAGCCCCTTTGTCCCAGTTTCTTTGCTTGCACACAGGTCTGAGTCCTGCCCTCTACTTGTCAAATGTGTCTGTCTCTGTTCTTCACCCGTCCTTCACCTCCACAGACAGCCCTCTCTGGTAACATTCCCACCACCCTCCTGACATGGTCAGTTTGTTTTTTACCTCTTCACTATATCCTGAGCTTAGCTTCAGTCTCCTCTCTCCTTCCCAGCACTTTGACCTGGGACCTGCAACTTCTACCTTCTACTTCATCCTGTCAGTGCTACCAGAGCTGGTTTGATCTCTGCCTCTTCAGTTTTGCAACAGCAAAAATAAAGAGAGAAACCTATGCAAATAGAGTCCAAATAAATAACTAGTAAAATTTTAAAAAATCACATACTAAAATAAAAATACAAATGTTAGAGTCTCTAGGCATAGTCACTTGTCCAGAACAAGACACTGTACTTCATTTCATTAATGTTTTAATGACCTTGCTTATATTTTAAAAAAGCAAACCCTTGGCTTTTGATCCTATTCATATATATTTAATTCTGAGCGTGCAATATATTCCTTTAGACCCCAAGATAAGCAGGTGAATAAGCCTTTCCCAGATCAGAGTACTGCAAGGCAAAAAGCATAGTATGAAGCTGTGGCAGAAAGCTATGGTGAAGAAAAGGGCAGTGGGTCTATATTCACATGCTTATTTTTAAGTATTCTCCAAGGTCTCTTGCTTGTGTTTGGTTCTGATGTGTTGAATGATTGTAAAGGAAGTAAAGAAAACACCCTTTTCTCCATAATTTTTGACTGTTAATTTCTCAGACTGCTAAAACTTCAAATGCTAGAGACTGCACCAGCACTGATAGCTTTTATTGTCACTTTATATTTGCATGCCTGAGACTAGAAGAGGACTGACCTTACTCTAGCAGAAAGATGGAGTTAGTTGAAAATTTAGCTAATAATGGAAACCTGCGTTCAACTGGAGCCATGCAGCAGGATTCTGTAACAATAAATCTGTCAAACTCTCTCCCTTCACATTGTTACAAATATTTACATGCTTTTTAGCAGAGGGGGCGTGTTTATAAAGGAAAGGAAAAAAAGGTTATATGATTTCTTTTGTCTGATATGCAGGTTTGGTAAAATGTTATGTGTATCTTTTGTGACTTTGAATCTGTGGGGGTTTGAGGAGTAAGTTACTCCCTGGTTTTTGATGATGCTATTTGACAGATTAAGAAATAAAATGCTAAAGTAATTTTGTGTCTGAAAACAAAGATGGAAATAGAGCAGATGTCATTTTGCAAATGGAGAGTAAAAAGGTTTTTGTGTTTACCAGCATGCACAGTTTAGAATAATTTCGGTGCATCAGGAAATGAGCTTTAAATTATTCTAAAGCGGTTGATAAGTGGAAACAACACAGTTAAATTTATTAAAGCTTCTTTGGTAAATAATTGATATAATGTTGCAATAAGAGTATGCCATGTATAATACAAAGTGATACATTATGTAAATAGATATAGCATAATTTTCCTTCTGCTTGATACTATATCCCACATTCTGACTAATAATTGTGAAGGAGTTTAGTCAGTTTTTCTGCAAGAGACATGGGTATTATAGCTGTGGAAAATTGGCAGGTGTGGTACTTAAATTACTTTTGCCATCTCCATACAGCTTTCAGATGGATTTAGAAATAAAATAATTATTAAAAAAACAGCCCTAGAAAAGGAGATAGGCCAGCCTGCTTACTACAAGTGGCTGGAGGAAAAGATGAGTGATGTTTTCCCCTGGTGTCACCTGAGTGATGTTCAGAAATGCGTTGCTCTGGGCAATTTGCCACTGTTGAACTCGTGTGTTTTTCTATGCCCAGTCCAAATACTGGTTTTAATACAGTCTTGATTATCTCTGACTGTGGGCAATAGTATATTTGTGTTTTTATTTATTTATTCATTTTATTCATTTATTAATGGAAAAACAAACTTATTTTAAAATTTGGAAGGTTTAATGTAGAGAAACTATTGAGAATTCTTATCTAGTTAGCACAATATTCTCACTTGACAGGGCAGTCCTCATACCATGCCTCAGCAAGATCTCTTATAATTGCAATGTGAGGATCTCTTCCCTTTTTACTCTCAATGGATTGCAAAATCTTCTTCTCATTTACTGTCAGGAATGGGACTTGCAAACAATGAGTCCATTGTTTGTATAGGCACCTTGTATATAAAAGCTTTCCGAAATGATTTAGGAAAGATTATGAAATATTTAATAAAGCTATGAAGCATAAGTACAAAACAGGTATTATGTCTTCTGCTAGTAAGTTGTGGTGGGTTGACCCTCGTTGAATGCCAAGTACCCACCTGAAGTGCTGTATCACTTCCCTGCTGAGCTGGACAAGGAAGAGAAAAGGTAACAAAAGGCTTGTGGGTCGAGATAAGGAACAGGGAGAGATCACTCACCAATTACCATCACAGGCAAAACAGACTCAATTAAGATAGTTTAGTTTATTACCAATCAAATCAGAGTAGGATAATGAGAAATAAAAGTTAAATCTTAAAACACCTTCACTTTTACCCCTCTTTTCTTCCTGGACTTAACTTTACTCATGAGTTCTCCACCTCTTGCCGTACAGTGGTACAGGGGAATGATGAATGGGGGCTGTGGTCAGTTCATCACATGTCTCTGCCACTACTCTCTCCTCAGGGGGAGGACTCCACACACCCTACCCCTANCTTAACTTTACTCATGAGTTCTCCACCTCTTGCCCTACAGTGGTACAGGGGAATAATGAATGGGGGCTGTGGTCAGTTCATCACATGTCTCTGCCACTACTCTCTCCTCAGGGGGAGGACTCCACAACTCTACCCCTACTCTAGCCTGGGGTCCCTCCCATGAGAGACAGTTCTCCACGAGGTTTTGCAATGGGAGTCTTTCCCTGCAAGCTGCAGTTCTTAGCAAGTTCCTCCAATGTGGGCCCCTTCCATGGGGTGCAGTGCTCCAATATGGGATCCCTGCGGGGTCACAAGTCCTGCCTGCAGACCTGCTCCAGCGTGGGTTTCGACAGAGTCACAGTCTCCTTTGGGCTACCACCTGCTTCCAGCATGGGGTCCTCCATGTGCTGCAGGGGGATCTCTGCTCCCTCATGGACCTCCATGGGCTGCAGGGGGACATCCTGCCTCACCATGGTCTGCACCACGGGCTGCAGGGGCATCTCTGCTCCAGGGCTCCTCCTCCTCCTTCTGCACTGACCTTGGTGCCTGCAGAGCTGTTTCCGTCACATAATTCTCACTCTTCTCTGCTGCTGAGGTTGCTCTGGGTTTTTTGTTTGTTTGTTTTTGTTTTGTTTTGTTTGTTTTTTCCCCTTTCTTAAATACCTTATCCCAGAGATGCTGCTACCATCACTGGTGGGCTTGGCCTTGGCCAGTGATAAGTCTGACTTGGAACCAGATGGCATTGGCTTATAATCATCAACATAAGGGGAGCCTCTGACAGCTTGTTAACCCTTTACCAATGAGGTGCTGATGAAATCTTTATTTAGAATATGACCAGACTTTCTCCCCCAGTTCCTTAGCTCAGAGGGAGAAAAATAGGAATATTTTGGAGCATGACTGCGTAAGAGTGGAAGAGGCAGTAGAGTCTCATGACGCCATTCTTGTATTCTGCTATAACTTTAATCTCAAATATCATGCCCAATCCATGTAGGAACTGCCTCAGAAAAATTGTCCAGGACTGTTGGACGTTGGGCAATTACAATATTACTTCATGATTATGGGTCTCCATTTTTCTCTTCAACTTCAAAAACCACTTTTTCCACAACAGTTTTCCATCTGTCTGATCTTTGTGGACAGGAGTCACTGTCAATGAGACACTTTGTTAGAACTATTAGGAATATCAAGTAAACTTCTACAGCTGACTTCAATCTCCATACTCTTACACGTCTGTACTTACTAAGCCTTAGTAAGTGTAGATGGTATGTGTTTAACTATGCAGATGATTAATGGGTAACATATCTCCTGTCAGCTATAGATGTTGTCAAGACATTGCCAGAAGCTCTGGAAGGTACATAATTTAACATGGTGTTGCAAGTGTTTTTACTTTTACATGATGTTGGAAGTGTTGTAGTCAGCACTATAATAACTGCACTTACAGAACAGCACTGCACATATAATTATCAAAAATCAAATATTTTGAAATGTCAACATTTTCCAGTGAGATGAGAAGTCGGAGGTGCCTCTTTAGCATGAGATAGAGATACAATGATGTTTGATGTTGTTGCAAAGGGTGGATAGAGAAGTATTCTCTCTTCCCTTCCTGTTTCTTCCTCCTTCCCCTTCTGCCTTGCTGCGTGATACAGATTTGTCTTGTGGCTATAGTGATATAAACCCATAGAAACATCACTTGAAGTAAATGGATTTTCTGCTGGTGTGTCTCACAGCAAGATTTTCTTCCCTCTCTCCAGAGTCTTTATCTAAGACTGCTGGCACTAGTAAAAGAAGACAAATAGTTATGTAACAATAGTGTGGAAAAATTGCTGCAATTTTCCTAAATGCATCGAGATATTCATGTTACATCCAATTAAAAAAAAAAAAAAGTTCAAGAAAGGACTACAGAGGTTAAACATGGAACAGAACTTGCTGTGATATCTTCCTTCTTTTCTTTCCATGTCATTTGCTCACTTGTTTAATTTTGACTCTTTCTAGGTGCAACACTAGACACTGTGACAACAAACACAGTGTAAATACAGTAGTTTCTGCTCAGGTTAGATTGATCTGGAGAACTAAAATAATTTTTGTTCATTGTATTTGTATCACAGCTTAATTCTTCTCAGAGCTGTACCTTTGCTCAGTTGTGATGTTTCCAGTTACCCCTTCTTGTAAAAGTCCTCCTCCTATAGCTGCTTCCAGACTTGTCACATGGCAATATTTTGCACCAATCCTTGTTCTCCTGTCTTTCTCTGACTGGTTCACTGCAATATCTTTAAACTGAGTGACTCTGATCCTGTCAAATTGTCTGAATAAGAGCCAGTTAGGAGCAAAGCACTATGTGTTCTGGTAAAAGTCAGGGAAGGGATTAGAGTGGGGATGGAACCCACACTGAGGAAATGACCTAAAACACACCTGTAATGTGTTTTGTTTTTTTTTCCTTTCACTTCCTGCTTTCTCTCTGTCATGTTTCTCCTGGAACCTATGATTTCAGTTGTGGTTTCAGTCCTTCTGCTGTCTGACTACCTGTAGACTTTGAAGTGGGAGGTAGAGTAGAAGGAGTAAACTCACCTTGCAATGGGTTTTGTGGCAGCAGGGAGGGGGGGATGTGGGGAGAGAGGAGTAATCCCTGAGGCTCAGCTCTCTAAGAGGGCTTGTGAAGACAAGGGGAAAAGATAGAACTAATGAGGTAGGCTGTGAAAATTTTCTTGCTTGTTTTCAGGAGCTGTGCTCCTCCAGTTCAAAACGAGTATTTGAGCATCCAAGCAGGGTGAGAACACCACATTTGAAGATACAGGAGGCATTGAAACAATTAAGATGATATTCTGGGTTCAGACAAGTAGAAACTTTTTCCCCTCAGCTGTTCTGTTCTCAGTACTGGGTTTCTGTCTTTTCTTGCCAGCTAATGGCAGTTGTGTTGTCTGGGGTTATCACAGTCAGCTTGTCTGGGTGCCCCTTCATCAGGGTTTGCCATTGGATGTTGCTTTGTTCAGGAGTGGTAATTCTCTGTTGGTCAGGTACAATACACATCAGCTTTTGTCCTATATTAATTCACTCCAACAAAATCTGATTTCTTGGCAAAAGAGTCCTTTTAAATATGTCCAATGGTAGGATATCACTTGCAGGAAAGGAGTGCATTAGTGTGCTGAATTTGTACAGAGCTAGAAGATGTTTTTGGTGGTAGTGGTATTTTTTTTTTTTCTATAATTGAGTGTGACAGTGTTGTGATAGGAATTTTATGGAAAGTTAAAAGAAAAAATATTTTAGAGCAAGCCTGACATTATGCTATATCCCTCAACCTTGGAGCCCAAGCAGCAGTCACAGGGCACTTTCATTTTGTTCCCAACTCTTTCTAGCTTGTTAGCCCACACTGTAAAGTGTTTTGAATAAATCCCCATAGGAGCTGTAAGAAAGTGCTTGTTGTTGGCTAGGTTTGCCATAGACAGAATTATGCTTGGAGAGAGTTGCTGAGGTTATTCAGAGGTAGAAGCCTAGTCATCCTGGGAGGCAGGCTAAGTGGAAGTAGATCCCGGGCCTCTAATTCTGACACTTGATTTCCAGTGTAGGGTTTAAAGCAATAACTACACGCCACAACACTCCTAACTTATTTTGAGGAAGTGTGTTTTGTGTTGGTTGTTGTTTGGTTTTGTTTGTTTCTTTTGTTTTGTTTGCTTGTTTGGTTAGTTGGGTGTGTGTTTGGGTTTTTTTTTGGGGGGGGGTATGTGTTTGTGGTTTTTTTTTTTCTTTTTTTCAAATTCTGCTGCATTATCCAGAATTGAGCTGAACTGCATTTCTCCAAGTCCTTTATGTGTGTGGACTGGATGCAACAGGATAAATCAGCAGGAAACAGGCTGTAGATGGACTGAGATATGGAGGCAGGTCACGCTTAGCAGTGGGATGCCAAGTACTCTGCTTCATGATGTTTAGTGTTCTGTCAGAGGCTCTCTCTTCCCTGTGGTACACTGAGCCTGTTTGTACTGATGTTTCTCTGTGATAGCCCAGTCTGATCTAACTCTACCCTAGGTGGGAGAGACAGCCTGACAGGTAGATTCATGAGAGAACAGAGGAAATATCTCTAAGTAAGCGAGAGCATAATTTCTTCATTGCAACTTTGAGTCTCTGTTTATAATACTTCATTTCTAGCAGGATTTGTGCCATGGCAAGTCTCCACCTAAAAGCTCAAGCTGAGAACTTCAAAAATTCCAGGAGAATTGGACCATTATCCTCACCAGAATAATTACTGGAGGATCAAAAGAAAAATTCCCAAATGGGAGTCTATGACTATTGCTTTTACTGAAAGGTGAATGTTAGCTGATACTTAGCAGAATTGAAATAATCGATAAACTCCATTTTACTACAGTAGGACCAAATTGACCCTCAGGGTTTTTATAGATGGTTCTTAACTAGTACCCCAATGGAGAGGCTGATTTTTTATCACTTCTAGAAAGGCTCCTCTTTTCCAAGACATTTAGTTTATTAAAGACTGCTTAAATAAGCTGTTTGTAATCACAGCTGATTGTTTCCCTTTGTTTATTTAACAGACTAAATATATTTATAAAATCTCTTTCTGTTCCCTTGTGACTGACATTAATGTATTTGCTTTTTTAATTTCTATTATCACTGTCATGTAAATGAACTGACTACTGTATATTGTAGTCTGCTGCTTCCTGATTTCTCAGTGCACATTCGTTTTTACTCCCGTATCTTTGATCACTCTTCCAAAAACCACATTAATCAAACCTGGTGCCTTGTATTTT